>CAXDID010000324.1:0-81378 GCA_963988835.1 Hexamita inflata | reverse complement strand
ATAAGAAGTCTTAAAAATGTAATTTTAGATTATTGATTGAGATTTAACTATTTATTAATTATTTACGATATATTTGAAGATTTCACTTCACATATATGATACACTGTTTATTGGCATTTCAGTATTCGCATCAAAAACCGTCATATCCGAACTACATAGACACATATGATTTAGACGCCTCGGTTTGGTTTGATAATATCACCTCGAATATAGTAGGCTCACGAAAATTATTAAACTTAAAGAACACTCCAAAGAACGCTATGACTAGTATAGGTATTTCAATCAGTGATAATTCGTGGAACGAAACATATTATAACAAAACAATTAATACACCCTAACCACCACGTCATTTAACAAGAAATATAACAGTAAGCTTAACATTATCAGATGGAAATTATACTTCAAGTCCATAAAAATCCTGGCAATGCGAAGGGAAATTTTTCCCATTGCAACAACGAGGTATGGGCGACTGTATTTATTATACTGGATTTTCAAGTCCTGAGTTTAAGTCAAATGAAACAGAGTTAGAAGCCTAGGCCTTAGACGCATTATAATTTTGGCCTAACGCTACACAGTGGAATGTTGATCCATCAATAAACGGTGACGATAAGAAATTGAAGAAATGTAAAACTCAAGTGTACTTCACGCTTTCTTAATCACTACGATAGATTTCAAAGAAGAATAACTACCCACCAGATACTAATTTAAGACGAGCTTGGCGGGCTGAGGCTCAGGCCTTTAATGATACTCATGAAAATGTTCCAACTGCCTCAATTTAATTTGTTTCGTTGGATTGCGGGTTTTAAGTGAACATGACGAACGTGTAAATAAAGAATTATGCCAGATCTTAGTTAAACGGGTTGATTTTTTATGCTGTCATAGTCATATCGTAAATCATAATGGCTTCAGCGAGTATCAAGTTTACAATTGATACCAATTCAAGTGCGCGTGTAAAGCAATTGAATTTCATCGCGTTGAGTTTCCACATGAATTCAGAGTATTTGGTGTGTATTTTGTACATTACTTCAACGAGTTTTGTGGGTGGTCTGTTGAATATTTAGTCATTTTTGTCCTTTATAACGATTGGCTCGTTATTTCCGATGATTATAAGAACCGTGTTGATGATTTACGTGAACAATTAGTAGAATGATAATCAGGGTATGGGCAAGATGATAATTAAGATTTTGCTCCTGGTGTTGTCCACGGTGGGTCCTGCTGTGTTAATTCTCCTTTTAGCTTATTTTATCCCGATTTTGGCCACTTTCGTCTTGGTGCTGCTTACGTGCAGCTTCATGTTCGTGACCTCTGTTGCAAAGTTCATCAAGGGCGACGGCAAGCCCGCCTTCCCTTTGTACTTCATATTCGCGAATTTGCTCAACAAGTGCCTTCTCCTGAGCTACATTTTCGGGATGCTGAACGCGTACAACCTCGAGCACCACATCTCGTGGCTCATCGCCTGCAACGCGCTTATGGGCGGCCAATTGGTTCTTTATTTATTACAATTCGCGCTCGGCCCCCGTTTTGGCGTTAAAGTTCGCAACAAAAACGTTTACAACTACCAGCAAAACATCCCACTGAAATTAGTTCAACAAATGACCTGCTCGAAAACGAAGCAAAAGGAAACGGACGTCCTCATCTCATTCTAGAAACCCATTTACAACAACACGGCCGAATCAATCCAAGAAAACAAAGAAGCCAGACACATTTGCTGTAACCCACTCCACAATCACGGAAACGCACAGAGAAACGCATCGTTTTCTCTGCACGCGCTCGAAGAAATCCCAGAATGCAAGGCGAAACTGGAGCAAATGCCACCCACGTTGAAAGCATTCAGCAACTACGAAAACCTGACCAACTGCCTTACTTACATAAACCTGAGCTCAATGGAAGAATTCGCATGCCCAATCTGCTTCGACCAACTACAACTCGTAAACTCAAGCCAAGGAGAACACACACGCATATTTAATTAAATTAATTAAAAACTGTACAAATACGAATCTGCACACCTCAAAGCAGGAGACTACACAGGCGAAAACATTTGGGTAACCCCGTGCGGACACGCATTCCACGAAGGATGCCTTAGAAAATGGATGGCAGAAAACGTTCAATGCCCAGTTGATAGAGTTCAATTAAAAGTACCAGAAGAGTGAAATCAAGATGATATCTAGAGTATATATTAATATGTTATTATAGTTATTATAACAGATGTAATATAATAGAATCTCTCATTTGTAAATGATTTATTCTGGCTTAAAATGATCACATGGTCTGAAAGTTGATCCACCAGTAAGAACTTGGCTAGTTTTTATGTTCTCTAGAACACCCGCAGATTATATTTATTACACTAGAGCAGAATCAAAAGTAAATTTTGCACTATAGTTTTTAATGGATAGCTTTCCGAAACTAAAGTCAACTGTTCCATCCATACCAGTACGTACAATACGAGAAAATTCAGCCATAAAGAGTTAGAAGCCCTCCATGCAATCTTAATAATCATAACCAGCAGATTAACCTATAACAACAAAATTAAGACGATGGATTGGTCCGTGCTTGTCACCAAGTGGCATTGATGCGGCTTGATAAGTGGTGAGTTATTAATCAATTGGAGCTTTCAAATTTAGTGGTTTAGTAAATTTTTCGTCAAAAGCAAAGTGCAGTTCACGCAGACCTTTGTTTTGCTTTTTATCAAATTGATTAACATAAAAGCCATAGCCGAATCCTGGAACGTTAATACCAATACCTTTTTAAAGTGTATCTCTGCAGAAACCACCAATAGCATTCATAGTTTTAGTTAGTATTTCTATGGCATTCTAACGATCAGGAATTCCAGGTCTTTATGATACTTCGTTTATAATTAGGCGATTATTGAATGTAGATTGTTAACTCATCATTTATTTTTGCGGTAATGAAGTGGTAATATTATTAATATATTGCAAATTTATTTAGTATAACACGTTAAAATATATTCACTTCCATAAAATTCTAAATATATAGATTCCAGAATATGTTTTGAAATAAAGTATTAAATAATGTCAATGTTTCTTTCTTCCAGAAATTACTTAAGATATGAATTATTTCAGTCTAAATCCTTAATTAAATCCATATTTTAAAACTATTCTTTCATTTTATCTAAAGCGACATTTATTGCATTGTCTAAACCTGTCCAAATAATTATTTCATTTGATTAATCAGTGATTATTTCTTATTTAATCTTAAGTTAATGCTTTCTAGCAAATTTACTAGTTTAACCACTAAGTCTAGCTTCAATTTCTTATTTCATTCTTTATTGCTCTATTTTATTTGTTATATCTGTAGTGGTGACACTACTAGTTATATTAGCTTTTGTATTTTCATATTTTATATAGATTTCTTAGACATATTCATCATTAACATTTAGAAGTACAGCTGCTTAATGGATTTGCATATTAGTTTATTTCAGGATACCAATCACCTGTTCATCACTTAATTTTTTATTTGAGTAGGAATTGAATCTATTTTTACATTGTTGCATTGTTTTATAAGGAAGTAATGTCTGCACAGATTACCAATTATTAAGACCATATTTTTATACGGCTTATTTAAGAATGTCATCTTCTTATTGCGACCAATTTGTTGTTAAATAGTATTATCTAGAATTCATTGAAGTGAAAAATAAATGCAAAAAGTGCAAAAAATATTATAGATTTCACATCATATCATCCTAAATAAGGTTCTGCTTAGCTAACAGCTGTTCATCATTTTCTTACTTAGATGTCATACTTTAGGCTCTATAATAGATTACGTCTACAGCCGGTTAGTCATCTATTCTTTCATTATCACCGCTTATTTCACTGACATCACCAAACTCCTCTAACATTACATATCTGACACGTCTAAATAATTTTTAAAATTCCCATAGAATTCCAGATCTCATAAAGAAAGTAAGTTTAATGGCAGCACCAGATGCAAATTATTTAAGTGCCATATTTTCAACTTCTTTCTTTCCTTGTTATGTTTGAATAGCTCTCTATTATATTTCAATCATTTCTATAGAATCGTGATCGTTTTAATCCATAAACTCAGCTGTTACAGATAACACTAACCCAGAATGAGGCTATTTGCATTTAAGTTTAAACATATATTTTCCTTGATTATTTGAGTAAGTTACGGTAAGCCCCTCCTTATTTAAACATTCTGTAAGCTTTTTTTCTACTTTGAATTATTCTGGAGCAGGGTCAAGAAGCACTATACCCTTTGCAATAGCTGGTTTATGCATTTCTTTTTACAACCATGGATGAGCTAAAACTTCATCACAATCAGGTCGTTCTGAAGGTTCATAATCCAAAAGCATATTGCATAAAAGCCTAGCTTCTTGACTGAAATTTAGACCTATTGGCTCGAATTTAGCAGAAAGGATTTTTTGAACAACATTTTTATCATTTTTGGAAACTTAAAAGGCCTATTAACCAGTAAGTAATTCATAAAGAACTAATCCACAACACCACATATCTGCCTTTTTAGCATGGTAGTCTTCTTCAAAACCAAGCATTTCAGGAGCCATATGCGAAACAGTTCCAGCAACAGTTCCTGCTTTAACTAAATCATCATCGAGTTTTTAGAAACCCAACGAGTTACCAAAATCACAAATTCTTATATCACCATCGTTGTCAATTAGAATATTCTCTAGTCTTAAATCCATATGAGCGATTTTTGCCTTGTGCAATTCACGGAGTCCTAAAACAATGTGATAAAAAAGATAACGCGCTATCGGCTCAGTTATATTTGTTGATGATCTGTACTCTGATAATGAACCTCCTCCACAAAGTGTCAACGCAACAGCATTCCATTATTATTTAGACATATCTTCATAGTCAAAATGATCAATTAACTCAACAATATTCGTATGTTTTACTGTTTATAATACTTCTATTTCTGATATTTATTTGCAATATTTATTTTCAACTTATTGCAATAGTTCAAATCCTAAACTTTTTGGTTTGGCTTGGCATAACTTTATAGCTACTTATGTGTTATTTTAATCATTATTAAGCAACGAATCGCGTTTAATAGCGCATTTGCAAATACTAGTAACTCCAAATCCTAGCGTTCTACCTGTCATATATTCTCCAATCATTTTTAAATTAGCGCCAACAAATGTTTTATGAGCGTGTAATTCCTTTTAAATAGCTTTCATTAAATTAGAATATTCCAGTTTACTTAAAGATCCAGAATGGGTGTAGTCGAATTCTTTAATAACCAGTTTAGCCATCATTTATTCTTGTCCTGGTGCTGCGATGCTTCTAGCCAAATCAGGATTGGCTTATAAAGTTGATCCAGAAACAACAGACGACATGTTTATTCCATCAGCAGCCATTTTATCAATGATAACACAGAGTTCTGCTTCAGTTAAATAATCCGCCATTTTTTCTTTATTGTAGCGATCTTTTCGAACTATAAGATCGATGGACCCACGTGCCTTGGCTCCGAATATTTGTTACAAATCTAATGTTGATTCATTCCTTAATACTTGCGCTTCTTTATTAAACATGTGTTCAACTATTGTGCAAACATCTCCAACTTCTTTATCATTTGCTGGTGACATCCATTATTAATATGGTGTCTCAGCGGACATTCGTTGTTATTATTCTTCAGTTTATATCCGAGGTTTTCTTCTACAGCACATGTTTTATTCTGCTTAAATATCATCCCATATTTCTAAAAATAAATCAAAACCAATCGTAGCGGATTGATTATTGCCCCATTAAAAATGTTCGGCATAAATAAAATCATAGTACTTTTTAATATTTCCTTGAGGATTACGAATCGCCATAAAGTCATCGTATGTTATTTGCCCTGAATTGCTTTAATTAAGTATTTTAAATATCTATTTTTATTTATTTAGTTTATGCTGCTAACTTTAATCTGCTCCCGTTCTTTGAAGTGGCTATTTAATTTACTTTTAATGTTAAAATAGTAGTTAAATATTAGTTTTATATTTATAATTTTACATTTTCACATCAATGATATCCAAAGATATAGCAAAAAAACAAAAAAATCACTAATAATGGATAAATAAAAATAGTAACATAAATATGTATAATTACGAGAAATAATAATAAGTTTGTGATAGACTTGATATAGTTTAAAAGCCTATGTATCCTTAAAGTAATATGAACAAAATCTTTAATATAACGCAACAGGAGAAAAAGAAAGTAATCAGCGAAGATTATACACCCAAGTTACCACCACTTAAAGCATAGAAATAAAATTAAATGCGTTGCCAAGAAGTGATAAAGTAGTTAGATAATTTTGAAGACGATTCAGAAAAATTATCCTTTATTAAGAAATAGACTATAATTGATTTATCAACTAACTATAGAGATATAGCAAACTGTTTTACAAGGAAAAATATGAAATAATTATATTTGCATTACGTAGAATACTAACTGTAGTTTATGCTGTGAATTTATGTGTTGTACTAAATAATAACAAGATCACTCTGCGGCAAATACGACATCATCTAAATCTTCGTCATGTCCCTCTTCAGCTTCTTTTGCTGATTTTACATTATTTTCAACTTATTGAGCTCCTTTCACAGCACCAAATCTAACTCTAGCTTCAATGGCTGAATTATCAACTACACCAGTTGATGACTTCTGTAAATCGTTCCAAGCTTATTCCATTTTTTAAACATCATGACCAGGAGAATTGAACACTAATTCACTAGCAGCTGAAACTGCGTATTTGGTGGCATTATTATCTTGTAATGCAGCGTGTTGTGATTTAATGAGTCGTTGTTAAAGTAATTCGATTCTTTTAGTTTCGTTATTTTGTAAACGAGCCCATCTAGCTTACCAAGCGAGTGAGTTGATTTCGAAGATAATATTAAGTTCTGCTACTCTGGATGCGAGAATGTATGCAATATCAAAAAGTGATGTTTGACTGACGAGTTCTGCAAATCTTCTGAAGGCTGGCAGTGTGGTGGAGTATAATTTGTAGTCCAGAGACAGTTCCACTGCTTTCTTGCTGAGTGCGAGTGAGATGATGAATTCTTTGTACGAGCATTTGATGGATGCTGGTAGTTTCGGGTCAGTGAGTTGTTGTACGGTGAGTTTATCTGCTTGTGAGTCGTATTGTTGGTGTACTTTTCTGTATGCGATGTCGATGTGGTCGGTGTCGATATCGATGTCTTCGGTGGACATGGCTTATTGTGTGAATATTTGGCAGCTGAGTTGGATCATGTTCATGACGGCCATTTATCGTCCGGCGTAAACGAATTCGCAGAGTTCTTCGATGTTTCCGACTTTGTCGTTGATGGCTTCGGCTTTTTCCACTCCGTATCCTGGTTCCTTGTCCGCGAATTCTAGTTTCTGTAAATCGTCGAGCATTATGTTCCAGTTCTAATAAATGCATTTTCTATCAAGTATGGTGTCGTAGAGTTGTGGCACCTGAACGAGCTCCATGGAGGCGAAGGCCAAATTGTCGTCCTTTTTGTCCACGTTCATGTTAATGTGCTCGTCGTTCAGAAGTTGTTTGTAACCGTTTTTCTGGGTGCATTCGAAGTGGTTCGCGAATTTATCGTCCAAAAGAACCTCCAGTTCTTCAACTGATTTTAGGAACAGCTGGAATACTTGGTAGGCGGCTCTGAACAGGTTGAACTGCTGGAGGGAGATGGCGAGTCTCAAATAGCAGCCAACGAGTAATATGACGAAGTTCAGATGCAACTGCTTAGGGAGCTCCTCGAACTGTTAGTTTTGATCGTATTTTATTTCGGCGTCCTACATGAGCGGGAGCAGGTCGTGCGGATCGTAGTTTTTGAGCTCGCGCTGGATGTACTCGTACAAGCAGTTACGTGCACGCAAGGCATAACTGATTGTAACTGGCGGAAAAGTCTATGTTTTTATCTCCTCCTTCTTCAGCTTGGCAACCGCTGCAATGAGCGGGTCCTCCTCTTGTATTTAACGCCTAAAATCGGGAGAATCAATCAAATGAAGCAGTCTGGACAACTTTGACTTCATCAATTGAGTGTACTATGGGAACGGGACCACCAACGGAAGCATCTTCACCTTCAAACGCAATTTGTGATTCTGCAAAAACGAATCTGAAAGCGCAGACAACGCACAAAACTGAGTGAAAATGTCCTGCTGCAAACCAGCATTGTCAGCTTACTGCAATAATTACTGCAAACTCTAAAGCTGATTCAATGGCATGCCAAGAGGAGAATCGAACGAAAATAACGGAGCCAAGGCCGGAGCCTCGACACCAGCTGTACCAATTAAATCCTCAAAACTCTACGGCTAATTATTTCCGAGAGGTTATTCCATGTGAGTTAAACGGAAAAATTCAATAAATGCACCTATGGCACCTGATTAAATTGTATCTAAACACAGTTTTTATAAATGGGAGTAGTTTTCCGCCATTTGATTAGGAAGTGGAAAATTGTGGAACAGCTTATAAATTATATAATATTTGCGTTCTTCTGATATTTATAGCGAATTCCATTAATCCCGTTTATATGAATAGTTGAAGAATAAACGTAATGAAAATATTACTTCTTTTTGATTTACATAATACTAATTTAGTATTATTACTGGTAAGTATTATAATTGCTTCTTATTTATTAACTCCTTATTTAATTAGTTATAGAATAAAATAGACTGATCACTTTTTATTATTTTTCTCTTACATAAATTCTTAAAGTTATGATATTCTATTGGCATACGATACACTCATAGTTTAAAATGTTTTGATTTCTGGCATATCAATTTCTTCTTCATTTAAAATAACATTTTACAACACTTTTTCAGTTAGCTTCCGTTCAACTTTTTAGTTTAAGTTCATAAATTTATTGTATTCGGTTTCTAACTTCTTTTCAGTATACTGTAATTAGTTCATTTTATCTTTAACCATTGCTTAAATATTGTTTCCATGCTTTGCGACTAATTTTGACATCATATATTCTATTTCAATGTTTTGACGAATAGCTATTTTGTCTCTGGTTAAATCTTCATTAATATCAGTGATTTTACTTTCGGCCTCAAGATTTACATTTTTACCTTAAAATCCTTCACCATAAATATCTTTTAGATTTTTCTTAACAGTTCGCTTTTTACGCGATACTTCATAGGGTCCCTTAGATAATTTATGTAAGAGTGGCATTCGTGTAAAAGGGAAGTGAAATAAATATTATCATCGAAATGTATTCATTTGAAAATAATTTTGAAAATCCACACCCTTTCTTTTGAATGCCATCCGTCACTAGACACAGAAATTCGACCAAGATGTACAACACCCCAAGACGTCCATTCGTTGGTGCTCGTATCAAGAGCGAACTTGAGCTCGTTGGTAAGTATGGTCTTCGTTGCAAGCGTGAAATCTATCGTGCCAAGTTCATGCTCCGCAAGATCAGATCCACCGCTCGTGATCTCCTCACCCTTGAATCCAGCGATCCAAAGCTCAAGTTCGAAGGTGACGCACTCCTCCGTCGTCTCCACCTCCTCGGCGTTCTCGATACTGATAAGAACGAACTCGATTACGTTCTCTCCTTGAAGGTTGAAGACCTCCTCAAGCGTCGTATCCAATCTGTTATCACTGACAACAACACCACCAAGTCTATCCACCAAGCTCGTGTCTGGATCAAACAAGGTCACATCCAAGTCGGCAGCCAAATCGTCAATGTTCCAAGCTTCCTCGTCCGTACCGCTTCTGAAAAGTATATCAAGATTGCTGAACGTTCCCCATTCGGTGCTAACGCTAAGCCAGGTCGTTGCGCTAGAAAGAACGCCAACAAGAAATGAGTTTAATTGTTAATGTATCTTTATACACAGATGACAAAAACCGGAAACTATGGAAACGTTACAACAAAGCTGCAAAATAACGAGTTTCGGATTTATATATTGATCAAAATTTAAATAATACAAAAATAATTCAATAATAATTCAATAATAGATAACTTTGAGGGAAATAAACCTCTAAATTATTCATATCAAGCAAAATATCTAAACATGTAATTATTCTTTTTAAATCACTGAAGTAGAGAATCCAGAACTTGCTATTTTTCAAACATGGAAATGTAAATATCGCATAGAAGACCGACTTTGCATGTGTGTTCGTCATCGCTCAGTGTTTGGTCTGGGATGAGGTTGCTGAGAATGTCTCGCATTCTTTTTATGTCGTGGCTGAGTTTGATGATGGTTTCTTCCGAAACGGGGCTTCCTTGCGATATTTTGCTGGTGATGTTAAGTTGGATGGATGTGATGATGTTTTTTATTTGTTTGCTGATGACCATGTGAATTGCTTTTATTTCCTCTACTTGTCGTCGCATGCTGAGCGGGCTGACTCTTTTTTCGAATCCCTCACTTAATTGGTAGTACTCTGCGCACAGTGTGTCCTCCTTTTTCAGCCCGAGGCCGAAGAAGGTGCACGTGCTCTGTAATATCTGGTTGAATTCCGTTTCAGTCGAGCTCTGCAAGCTGGCTATGCACGAGTCCTTGCACACGTGAATCAACGCCTCCTTCGATTTTATCTTCAGAATCACGTTCCTGAAGAAGAACCTGAGCGCGTTCAGGTAAAAAGTGCTCATAAAGTTCCACGTTTGCTCCATCAAACTGACCGAGAACAATTTCTTCAGCAGCTTATTCGGAATCACGTCCACGTAAAGGGAGTAATTTATGAACTGCTAATAGTCAATTTCGTACAACTGTAAATGGGCTGCTAGTTCCGGGTCAATTTGGGCTCCAATGCGCACCACATCGGAATACTACGGCTGTTGTTTCTGTAAAATGGTTATGAGCATCTTGTACAGCAGTTTCGGACTAGGCTCGGTCAAGAAAGTGAATTGTATTTCCTCCTTGTGCTGAGCACAATCGTCCAAATACGTTTTAAAAACAAAAGTTGCCACATTGGACACTAGTTTACACTCGTCATTGCTGTTGAACACCTTGTGATCCGCCTGCAAGGTTTCAACCACCTGCTTCACCAAATCAAATTACACCTTGTTCGCAAAACGAGCCTTCAACTCTCCCAAAATAACCTACATATTCAACGAATCGTCCGTTTTCTTCGGCTCGTATTCGATGTGCTCGACCTCAAACTCCCAGGAACTAGGTTAATCAGAAAGTACACCAGAATATAGACACCAACGAACAAACGCATAAGATGTTGGAAACTATAGAGAGGACGTTGATGTATGCTGATTTTAACGGATTTCTAAAATTAGTTAGTTCATTGAGATGTGGGAAAATATAGACAATATCCACTACAAAGCTATCTGATACTTTTTAAATAGAAAGAAAATACATAAACATAGTTAAATCCACTAGAATTATAATATGTACCCTTTAAAACCCATTAAATTAAAATAATGTAGTAATAGTAGATAATTATGTTTAGTTTCTTATTCAGTTAGTTTCTTATTCAGGCAATAAAATCATTCGGTATCGAAATCTTCTAAGACCATTAGTAGGACTTGACTTGGATCAGTGTCATACTAAATATCTTACAAATTCATCATATATAATACAGTTGGACCCCAACAAATACTAAGAGCTCTCAGACCCATCATATTCACAGTTTTTTACTCTGCAACTTTTCTTAAATGCCTTGTAAACGAAACAACAAGTTCTCTGTCAACACCTGTTATTTTATTTAATAGTTAAGCTAAAAATATCTTATATTCGCCACCAGATTTTTTCAATTAGTAGCAAATTTTCAAAGCATTGACGATATTAACAGGAAATGGAGGTGAATTAAATTCATTTTCTTCTCGTAGTTGTCTAAATAGTTGTTTAACAAAAGAACAAAGCGTATGCACATTCTATACTTAATAATCTAAAGGTTCATTTAAGAATGTTTTCATTATCAACAAATCAACATTTTCTTTACTACCGTTATGTCGGTAAATACCTTCAACTTAACCATATTTTTATTCAATATATGGAAATAATAAATTAACAATTTCTAACACTTTTTATTTATTTATAACTTTCATTGAGAAGCGAGATTATAATCATAATATAACATATATAATATTAGTCATAAGAAAAATATAATTTTTACTACACTCCAATTTTTTATGATCCCGATTTTTGTTACTATCGCGATTTCTTATTAAGCTGATCTAATTTGTGATGCATCATAATGTGTTATAACTATAGCAAATGTTAAAAATTCTGATGGATCTGCGATTGCAGATATGTCAACTACATTCTTTACTTACTCTGAGTCATATTATACGCTTAACGACGTTGGCTTAACAGGTCAAAGATTATTTGATTCTACTGAAATGACTTACACTACAGCTATGTTCAACTCTAAGCCGTATGTTGACACCATTACTTTTCCAAAGTAAAAAGTTACTTTATCTACATCAGCGCCGTATTTCACAATAGCTAAAACAACAACTATAGCAACACTCACTCTGAATTACGCGCCTGTGTACACTTTCAATCTTGCTTTTAAGCCAGCTGCGATTTCTTGTTCCTACACTTATACTATAAATGACTTTACAATAACAATAACTGACTCAAATGTCAATACGAAATAATGCGACCCAGTTTTCCAGTCAATAAAAACTAATTCAATCACCTCCGTTTAACTTACATACAGAACTTGTTTTGGCTACAGTTTTAACAAAACAATTACCTTCAGCCCAGCTTCAGCTCTAATTGCAAATACAGTTCCACTCCAGGTTTACCAAAACTCAACTTAGCAGTACAGGATAACTGGTTTAAATCTGAACCTGCTCAACATATCAACTTTTGTATCAGTCCCAGCCTCAACTATAACTGTAATAAATTCAGGGACAAATACAGCCAGCTAAGTTGATATATCCGTTAAAATTACAGATGTAAGCACAATTACTGGTAATAACTTCAAACTCACCATAACACCTGAATATATTTGTACAAAAACGTACTTATCTTTTGAATAAACGTTTTCCGTGCAAATAATATAAGAAGTATAGCTAAGTTACAGCACATAAACTTAAATATTTACAATTAATAAGTGCGCAAGTGGAAACACCGTTGTATTTACTTCAACAAATGCCACAAACGCAACATGCACACCTTTAACGAATGTTATTAATTGTGCATTCACGGGTTAATACAATATATAAACGAATGCCTCCACAACTTAAGATAGTAGAATTTTTAATATTGTATATGACTGTGGAGCAGGATCAGGATCACAAACAACATTATTTGTGTTGAACGAAATATCTCCAATTTAGCTAGATTTAACAAAAAGTTGCCCTGTTTAATCATCATAAGTAAATTATTTATAATTGTTGAAAAATGTTGATAATTGCTTAATTAGCAAATAGGCTACACTTTTGACTCAGTCCACAACTGGAAATGTACTTACTATTGGTGTTACATCATGTTCGAACGTATAATATTCTTTTACATACAATTTAGTGTTATTTACAGCCACATTAAGTTCATTAATTGCTTCAACCACTGGTTAGATATCAGGGACATTAACAACTAGCACCACAAATCCTTCAGATCTAGTAGTATTTTTATATAATCCAATTGATGCAACTTCAATTAATTGTTAAATTACAAATTTAATCAATTTTAATTGTTAAGCAGCAGCTACCATAGAATATCAAGTAAAATTAAAGTATACAGATAATTGTGCGTAAATATTATTTACACAATAATTAGCTACCGTTACAAACAAAGAATATGTGACTATTTAATGTAATTAGCTTTGCTATGTTGATTTAAGTCCAATTTAAACAGCTTAGAACAGCATTATTTAAACAGTAGAATATTAAAGCAATAATATAAGTACTCCAGTTTCCATTTCTACAATTGGAACTTATACTAGTTCTAATCAAAAACTAACGTTTACCGATTCTGTATTATAAGCCACACAATTAACACAGCTTTCAAGAATTATAATTACATTTGCAGACAATTCAAAATTAGAACGTATTTTGAAATACAGCCGAACATTTATCGCAACATCATAATTTGTTTAAACGGTAACAATGTAGCAATTGTGTACAAATTATGCAACATATTTAACCAAAAGTATGTTTATATTTTCTATTCCTGATGAAACATGTGGGATTATAATTTCTAATTTTGTTGCAGATTCTCCAACAAAAATATCATATGATGCTACAAACTGTTTTAGCATCGTTTAACATTTCAGTAGTTAAGTATTCAGCTCGCCAATACTATAATTAACCACAAAATCAGAATAGGTCATAAGTGATACATCAACAGCAACATATTATTTAAACATCCAAAACATTGATCAAACAAAAGTTTAAAGTTCAAACTTTTCAATATTTCTTAATACTGTTAACTAGTCAAGAGTAGTTAGTGTCTCATTAGATACAGGAACAACATATAAATTATAATTTTCATCAGGTGGATTTATACCAAATTCAGTTTATAAAATATAAACAAATTTATTTGATTATTGTGGTAATTAGTGGTAAAATATAAGCGTTAATTTTACCATATACAAAACTTTTGCGTTAATTCCAATTACCTCGATAGCAGCCACTCAAAATTATTCATATCAAGCGAATTATGATTTTACAAAATATGGTTTCACATGTTTGACATAAACTATTGTAATTTAAAACACTACTTAACAAGCAGCGATAACTACAAATTTAGCTTCTAATGCCATTTAGTTTGATATATCAACTATGAATTAAATATATTTAAATGTAAATTATTCAATAACTGCAGCGAACACATGTGGATTAGTAAATACTACTGTATAATTTATTGATTAAACAGGATTTTCAATTAGCGTCAAAAATTATTATATTTGTAGTATTGATTAATAAAACATAATTAAAAATACTCTTGTGTTTACTTATTATAACATATTAAATACATTTTCGGTTGTTTAGAATGCAAACGGCACGGTAACTGTTTTATTTACTTCGGCACTTAATGTTTAGTCAACTTTTTTATTGTATTACACTAATTCTGGAGCATCAGTTAATTTTCTGACACAAGTAATTCAAGTAAATTCATCGCAATTAGTCAATTTAACTGTTACATAAAACAATGTTCAATATTTCTAATTATACATCCTACAGGGCTCAACGATTGTGAGCTACTTTTAAAATACAAGCAACAGTGCATATTATCTAAATACGAAAACGTTAGACACTGGAACGTATTAAATTGCTTCAAGTTATTATAATTTGTGTAACGAACATATTGTAACTGTGTATAGCAGTACAATTAGTGTAGGATACAAAGTTAAAGTAATTTGTGGCGCTTCTTGCACCATAAACTTAAATACGTTATACACCTGGTAAGGAGCCTAAGTTTTGGTAAGTGATTTAAATGTCATATTACCTGACACATGTACTAGTTCGTCTTATTAATGTTAAACAGGAGTTACATGTCAATCTGTGGTGTCGTTATTATCAACTAATATCATATGCACTGCGTAGAGTTATACAATAAATTATGCGGATTTGACAACACCATATACAAGAATATATTATTCAATAACATCAGGAGCTGGAAAGTTACTTGATATTTCTCCAGAAATAACGTAGGAGTCGACTAATTTGGAAGTTTCTTCTTTTGCGATAAAGGATCTTTCATCTTTAACGAATTACGTATGCTGGTAGTAGTTTTCTGTTGATAAATTGGCAATTACGTTTTCGAACTAGCCCTGTTCTCCTACAATTTTGAATATGACGTACGTGAATTACAACGTGGTTGACATATTAGTGCAGACTTGCTTTAACACGCAAGTTACATTGAAGAATTAGTCGTTTTACATCTCAAGTTTGACCATTTCCAATACTTCGGCCGTTTAAATCTGCGATAACTGCGTTTCTTCGTTTTAAATAGCTCCTGCGAATGTGAAAAACGTGGTTACGAGCAGGTTAACACAGAGCAGCTTTGTTATTTAAATATTCCAAAGTGGGAGCTGGTAAAACACCACCATTCCAGTGAGCAACCTCAAGAGCCAGGAGAACATAACCACATTTTAAGTGCAAACAAGTTTATTCACCAGTGGGATGAACTACCGTTTCCTCGTTTTCTACGATGACGTCTGCTACAATTACGGGAACAAACAGAATGTGACTGTTCCAATTGTAGTCGACCAAGCCTATGTTTTTAACATTCAATCCCAAATAGTTAGTTCTGCTGTGCAGTACTACTCAACAATTCAGTTCCTAAAATCAAGTAAAGACATCTCAGCGTGCGCAGGATAAGTGATCACGTTCAATTTATCAACCGGTGAAGCTATTTACACAATAAGCCAAACCATAACGGTTACAGATAATACTAACTACGTTGAAATGAAAATCGTATTCCCAGCACAGTACCTGGTTAGAACTGATAAATCAACCAGCACCACACGAGACTACAAATTCAATTCGCCAAATGTCATATGCAACGACCTATTTAAAAACGAAGCATTCTACTTCGTTGATAAAACCTCTGCATCTATCTCGGCAGCATCATCCACGATATGCGTATCCACAATAAGCTCAGGTAACCTAGTCTACTCAAATGTAGATCCGTGCTCAGCTAACATTACAAACTCAATTACGGTGTCTAGCGGATTGAAAGTAACATTTACCTAAAAGAGCTGCCTAGACTACAGTTTTACTCCCATAGTTTTTAGCACATCGATATCTGCAGATTCTATTGCAGCAGTTTATGCTAATGAAGTTGTTACTGTTACAATCAATGCAACAACAACAGAAATAACATCCGTATTTTTGAAAAATGCCACAGTAAGTATTGTATGCAAGTCCAGTAGTTCAACGGCAACATAACAAATATTAACTTGTCCAACTACAACATTATCTAATGGAAATTATTCAGTATAAATCACTTTCAGTTCAGGCTGTGTTGATTCATCAAAAACAATATAAATTAGTAGAACTCTCCTTCTTAATATTGTTAAGACTGGTTGGGATAATACCGATTTGAATTACAACGCAGTTTATGGTTAAGTGTTATATTCATTTAATAGCTTACCATCAAATTCTAAAGTTGAGTGGACTTGCCCAAGACTTTTTAACAATTCTTAGCAAGTTTAATTTAAATCAACAGCGTAGCTAGTTCTGGCAGATGCAATTACTGTAAATTCAGATGGAGTCTCTTATAATTGTACTGCTACAGTAACAACAGGCGTTGATTCTAAAATTTACAAGTATTCTGTGAATGATTATTCCGATTTCAGCGCTAATCGTTGTGGAATTTTCTATTCTGAGTTCGATGGGTCTCCTACGTCGATTAAACGTGTAAATTAGAATTATGTGTTGAAGTGCAATGATTCAAAGTTGGTATATTTGGATTAGGACAAGCTTCAAATAAACGGTTTTAGTGCGAAGTCATTCACTCAAACGCAGGCTACGACGTAAACGGTGAGTTATTGTCTAACGTCCATTGGTTGTTTAACTGATTATATGACTTATACTGTTGATTAGTCAACTGTTCCGGATACGACTAGTGAATACGTGAATTATTCTCCTTAGGAGAAGTATTCTTTAGCGTAGTATCTTTCAGCGCAGTCTCAGCAGGATACGAATAACATAGTGATTAACACGTACAAGTCTTTTGATGCGTTCTACGATTTCCCTTATTCCTCCGTGTTCTTGCAGACGATGAACAAGTCCATGCAGGAGACCGTGCTCCGCGATTTCATCACGAACGGCTTCTCACTTGCGAATTCGGTTCTTTACTTTAATCAGAAGGCCTTCTCCGATTTTTAAACACTCTTTGAGAAAGCAAGCGCGCTTAACTACACCACAGCTGAGAAGTTAACCCTCCAAAACAGGATCCTGAACGTCCTCACCGGGTCAAAGGTCGGGCTCAATTACCAGTTCTCCGTTTTTAACACGATAACGGCCCAATCTGACTTTGAGCAGAAGAAAACGACCTTCACCGGTTCAAGCTGCTCAATACAACTAACATAATCTGAGGCAGAACTTTACACACTCGGAACCGGGTGGGCAACAGCCGAGGTGACCTTCAAGAGGGTCTACGCGTTCATTGGCCTCGAAACGGCTCTTAAAGCCAAAGTTGTGTTCACCAACAGCAATACGAGCGCTAAATGTTAATTCAGCAGGATAAACGGAGCCGCGAACACTGAGGAATTCGACTCACTAATCGGAGACGCTACTGTGTGCAATACAACAGCCGCAAACGGAAACATCACATGCGTATGCAACACGGCCGGACGCGGAGTGGTCTTCGTCGGAGACGTGCCAGAAACAGTGACCACAACCAAAAATACAGACCTATACCTTACATACATGAACATTGGCGCGCTGGTGATCACACTGGCAGTAGGCGCTATTAGCATCATCATGATCCGACAAAACAACTACTTGAGGTGAGAAAATAAAATATATGCATAAAATTAAATAATATAATACCTAATCACACCACTCCAGAGCATGAAAAGTATAAACAATTACATTGATAAAATTGTAGATCTCAAAGCACAACGCGCAAAACGGATGACTCAACTTAACGCTACGCTACTGGAGCTAAAAGTATCAGAAGACCAATAAAATATTCTAAGAAATGAACTAAACAGACGAGAAACAGAAAATCTAAGATAACTCAGACAAAAAGTCGGGCCAGACTCTTACGAAAAAATAACTACACTTGGACATGGAGGATATGGACAGGTATTCCTAGTAAGATACAAACAAACCAAGTAATTATTCGCAATGAAAGTACAATCCAAAGCATTAATGACATAAAGAAAATAATTACACTAAGTACGCGCTGAACGAGATTTGATGGCCTCTTCGTTTTCCAATTGGGTCATTAAACTTTAAGCCACATTTTAGGATGAATAGGATCTTTATATTGTAATGGAATACTCACCCGGCGGTGACCTAATGGGCTTATTGATGAGATAAAATACTTTCCCAGAAGCTGTTGCAAGATTTTATACTGCTGAGATAATTGAAGCATTTAACGATCTTCATAAAAACAATGTAATATACAGAGATGGAAAACCAGACAATATCTTAATCACATCTACGGGCCATATTAAATTAACAGATTTCGGGTTAAGTTGTAGAGCATCAGAGTATATACCTCCACCATTATGTGCTTGTGATCATGAAAATAATGAAAATGCTGAAGAAAATTTAAATAAATAGGGAATTTGTTCTATTTGCGGTAAACAAATCTAAATAGAAAACGCACCAAAGAGTCATTCACGTCTCTAAGCTTTTTCAACTGTTGGAACTTAAAATTATACAGCAGTAGAAGTATTACGTGCAAAAGGTTACACTGAAAAATGCGATTTTTGGGCAGCTGGCTGTATTTTATTTGAGTGCTTATTTGGATACCCTCCATTTTAATCCCAAAGTTGGAAAGAAACAAAAAAGAGAATTTTATATTATTAAAAATATTTAGAAATACCTAATGGTGTTTCAAAGGTTTGTGAAGATTTTATTCGAAGACTTATATGTGAACCTGAAATTAGAATGGGATACAACGAAGTAATAAGTCATCCATTTATGTAAAATATTGATTTTAAGAATTTACATAAATGCAAAGCACCATTCATTCCAAAACTTAAAAGCGAAATTGATACCGCATATTTTGATTAGGCTGGAGAAGAAGTTAAATAGGCATTCAGTTCGGATAAATGGTGGGATGATACAGCATTTAATGGGTATAGTCACCGAGCATTTCCACAAACGTAAGTCGGACACAAAGATAGACCAAGTTTACGTGGTTTATTCGATCATAAATGAATAATCAAATTTATATTTATTTATTATTTACTTAAATTATGAGTTTCATTCATTGGATTTCTTTTGAGCTTCAAAGAAATCTATATATTCTTTACCAAGCTCTTTTTGTGCTGCCTCGATTTATTGGAATAATCCCTCAGATATAAAATCATTAACAACAGGATGTTTTGTCTTAACAATTCTAAATTGCCCTTTTAATTTGAGTATTTCAATTTCAAACTTTTAAGCTTAACTACCCATGAGTACAAATACAGGATTTGAATGCTACATAATTTATTTAAATATTTCCAATACTGGTTATTTCCAAAACTTTTAGTGTTTTGATAACGTTTCTGTTGATTCAAATGTTAGGGCTGCATTCAAAAATAGAACTCCTTATTATGATAAAGCAGTGAACCACGACATTGGATCTTTAAACGTGAATTTTTATTTAATAAGTGAACGAAACTCTTCCATATTATTAAAAGAGAGATTTTTATATTTCAAGAGAGATTTTAATAAATTGCGAAGACTTGGAGCCATTTATGGATCTAAAAATGATTTGATTTATGCATCCAAAAAGGAAATTCCACATGCAGATGCTGCGTTAGGATAAGGATCCTGACCTAATATTATAACTTTAACATTGTCAGGTGACTCAACCAAATCTAATGCACGAAATCTCAGTTCTGGGCTTGGTAAAAGGTTTGTATTATTTAAATAGTAGTCTGAATCAGGGAGTTTTGTTACATATTCTTTTATTTGCTACGAAAATGTCATTTGTGATAAGATGAAGTGAAAATATTTTAATAAAGATATAATTATAATATAATTTTCAACACAAATTTAAATTATACGCTTCTAGAAAATGCCATTTCCTGCTGAAATTTATATAGGTAAAAATACGACTACAAGAGTTCTCATTTTTGTACAAAATGGATACATAAAATTGTTCCAACCAGAAAAGAATAGACTAATTTTGTGCAAATCGATTTCGTCTTTGAATAAATTTCAAATAGATAATACTACACTGTTTCGACTACTTTTTATAGGTATGAAACCTCTAATATTACATTCAATCTATAGGTAGTAAATATAAATGGAGTTGTACGCCTCTATAACAAATAATCCGCTCAATCTTAAGTATTCAACAGATAATCTACAAATATTTCCTGAACATAACTAATTTGAATTATAACCGTTAAATATTGAAATAGATTTTGAATTATAGCAACTAAAAATGAATAACTAAGTTATATAGAAAACGTAAATATATAATTTTAACAAGTCGTTTCATGAGTTGATTCATCTGATTTGTATCAATGACAAATCATATGGTTTGAAATTTGATGATTTTGGAGCTGCTCATAGTTTTTATACGATGCTATAGGGTTTTCTATTATTCTAAGTATTTGCAAATGATGATATTGCACCTCAGTTTGATGTTAAACTGGGGAAGTTGTAATTGGATATACCTGAGCTTGAATGATAAATATTTTAATTATATTATTGTTATAATATTTAATATTACAACAGAATCTCATTTGTTTGATGGTTTGTGATATAAGTAAAATGCACCACCGTCAGAAGCAAGAAGGGCCAAACACAGCAAATAAAGTAGAATATTTACTCCTTTTTCTTTTCTCTTCATTTCATTAAGTAGCTGTTCGCTCTTTTTGGAATTCATTTCTATATTAGTAGTTTTAGCACCAATGCTTTACATTTATTTATTTTAACTAGCCAAGCTCTGAACTACGTTATATCCAGATTATTGAGCTTCTTATCCAGTTCTAACAGTATCAGTTAAATATGCATTTCCTTGCTGTAATCTTCCAGCTAATTGCTATTCTTTTGATTATAAATCAGAAGATAATTGTGTTTGCTGAGAAGATTGTTTAAGCCTTTCAAAGTCTTATTCGAGTTTTTTAACGGACTACTCTCTTTGCTTGAGCTTATCTTGGCATTGTTGTTTTTCAAGTCCTTTTAATTTGTTGAGTTCTTGTCTAGTGGAATTAAGAGCAGTTGTAGCTTTTTTGATTTAATTCTCAACTTATGGGGTGAGCTTTTATCCTTATAAGAACTGATTGGCAGTTTTTATAATGCTGTCTAAATCTTGCAACGCGTCAGTGAAATCTTCCATACTTGAAGTGGAAACAGCAGTTGGGGCACCGATTGGTTAATATTTGACAGATTTATCCATTGTGGATGTGGAATTGCGAAGATTGATGCAATATAATTTCCGTTTTTGTAATTTGCTTGGGACAACACTTCTTGTAATTCTCATTGCGTGTTTTGAGATAAATAAACAAATATTAAAGGTTTCTATGCAATTAAATAATTTTTAATATTATAACATACCATATATCAAAATTCACTATTTTAACATTATAAATTCATTTTGGTAAGTTCATGGCTTTGATTGCTTGTGTGTATGGGTCTTGGCATTTGTAGTCTTTTGCGGTTCCGATGTGTGCGTATTGTCTTTTGAGTGTGCATTCAATATTTTTCAGGTTTTTGAAGAAGTACAGGAAGTCATTTTGCGAGTACTTGCTCGTTTGCACGTTCTGATGTGTTGCGATTGCTTTCTGGCACGCGCTCGCGAATTTCTGCGGGTCCGTGTAGTTTATGTGCTTCATCACAGCCAAGTAATCCATATGCACGATTGTAAGGGGGTTCGTGAACATTTTAAGAACATACTACATCTTTCTTTAGCACGTTGAGCAGTCGAATATGCTTTTGTATTGAATGCTGATCACGTGCACGTTCATCCTGAGCCTGAACGCGCCCGTTTTGAATTGAAGTAAGCTTTAACCGTTCGCGCACGTTCCCTCTGGGTAGATGAGTGTTGGTTTGCTGTAAAATACAGTTGGGAGGTCAGTGTGAGTGGTTGGAGAGAGAACGAAGTCGGTGGCGGCTATGACGTCAACGTCCGTTTGGTTCTCGTAGTCGGTTCTGCACCCGTATCTTTTCTCCATTTGAGTGAAGAAATCAGTTTTGTGGTTCTCGCGGTCCACAAAGATCGTGTCCATGAGCCTGCTGAAGAGATTGGCCGGAAACAGTCTTTTAAGCGTGTGCTTGGCCAAAAATGAAGTTTCATGCAAGTAGGCGATGGACACAGCGTCCATTGAGGAGATGTGATTGCACACCAGTATGGGCGTCTCGAAGAAAGACGGTTTGTTCCGCGTTCTAATTACATAACCGAAAGAAAACAGAACGCAAAAAGCAGAGAGCTTGATATAAACCCTGTTTAACCACTTAAAAGGCTGCTTGTCCTTGAATTTAATGAATATCATCGGCAGAATCGAAAATATCAGTATGAGCACTATCGTAAACAAAATTAAAGCTACTCGCACAGCAAACACTACCGGAGAAATCAATATTACCGGAACCATTAACAGTTTCTACAATACGGACTATTTTTTCTAACTTTTGAAAAATGGCACTAATTCCGTTTGGAGTGATCAATGAAATATTTAAACAGTACTTCTTATATTAAAATCTGATATAGTACGAAGGTAATAAGTTACTAATAAACTAAGATTACTTTTGTGATTATTTAGATAAACTAAAATATTTTATAAATTATATTAATCAAAATAATTTTAATATGCTTCTATAGTACAGTAGGTTAGTATCTCGGACTTTGAATCCGGTGGCCCCAGTTCGAGTCTGGGTAGAAGCATTTATTTATATTGAAAACATTTTAATATGCAATTACATACTAAAATTTAATAAGAAAACACATATCAAAATATAGGTTAAATGATAGGTTGTAATTAGTAGTATATAGGAGATTTCAAAAGATGAATTTAGATCGTTTTCAAACTAAAGCATTTGTGTTACATATAGTAATATTTTTAAATTTTATGCATCTTTCACTCCAATGGAAAACATTGAAACACTACCGTTTTTAACTGCTCGTAGATAAAATTAATGGTACCATTACACATTTATCGTACCTGTTATTATTTTGGCACCATTTTTATTTGTTTTCCGATTTGTTATGTTATTAGTTATACTAATAACTTCAACTCTATTTTTATTGCCTAGTATTATAGCTACCAGTTTAGGACAAGGTAGATCACTTCGATCTTATACGAAATTTATTATAAATGGTACATGTTTTGCATTCCAATTTACTTTTGGTAATTTTTCATACATTAAAAATAAACCAAAATAATTAGCTAATATTATTGTTGCAAATCACGTATCAGTATGGGATCCAATAGCATTGATACCATGGTTAGGTGCATCATTTGTTGCTAAGAAAGAGGTTGAAAGTGCTCCTTATTTTGGCATGTGTGCCAGATTAATAGAAACTGTATTTGTTGATCGTACCAAAACAGGAAATGATTTTGTAGACCAAGTCGTAAATCGATATGGAGTTGGTTTGACTGCCTAAAATTTTGAAAAAAGTGAATATGAATCAGTTAATACAACACGAAATCAATAGACTAGTGAGTAGTAAAATGAATTCTGCGAACGCTGTGAAATAGTCCCCCAGAATCCTATGGTTATATTCCCTGAAGGAACTACTAATAACCAAGAAGCTCTTATGAAATTTAAAACAGGAGCTTTCCGATTTAATCTTGATATATAATGCATATGCTTTAAATATAAAAGCTTTTTCGATTTAAGTTCTAGCACAAATCCTATTATATATTTGTTAAAAGCATTCACTAACCCGTTTTCAATTTGTGAAATTTAATGTTTACAATTGTTAAAATACTCTGATTATAAAAATCGTAGATAATATGCTGATGCTGCTAGAGATGTAATTCATTAAGGATTAAATATTCCCGAAAGTGAATATGGCGTTGACGATTTCTTGTTCTTTACAAAAGGGAAAGATTCAAATTGTAGATTTAAAGAGTAAAATGCTTGGATGAAAACTTTGCCTGAGTGGAAGAAAATGTGCAAGAAATATAGAATTGATCCATACAAATACTGGTAAATGAACAAATATAAAGAAGAAATAATAAAAGAGTAAGGTGAAAATTGAATTATTCATACTTATTGAAATTATTTTGATATTTTTGATCACAGTCCAATCATAAGCTTCTTGCATTCAGCATCGATTTCGTATTTTCCAACAAATATTCTGATTTCGTTTTGGCATGATTTTGATTTAATGCTGCATAGTATCAGGAATTTAGCAAGTACTGTGAATTTATCTATGAACACCTGTCCGAGAACATCAAGCTTGCTGAGTTGCAGTTTAGTGAGGTTTTGTTTGATTGTGTTGATTTAGTTCGAGTGGTATGCTTTTGCGAGTTCAATGAGTGTCAAGCAAATCTGTACTTGTGTGTTTTGGTATTCGTTTTCGATATCTAGCAGTTGTAACTGGTCTTGTAGTTAAAATGCGTTTGTTGGGTTGAATAGAATTTGCATGGTGAGTTGTTATGCTAATTGTGTGAGGTAGTCGTCAAGGTACTCGAATTTTGTTTTGAGGCTCATTAGAATCTCGAATGCGAGTGTGAATTCCAGTTTCACGTAGTACATGATGCCCAGTATGTATTTTTAGTTCTCGCTCTTGAGGCTGATCATGCGCCCTTCTTTAAGCTGTAGATATTGTATTTGAGCGGCTATGACGTCGAATATGACCGAGAATTCCCGGTCGAAAACGTTGAATGACCAGGGCTTGAGGTCTACGACGTTGTTCTTTAGTAAATGAACAGCGGCTGCGAACTGATTCAGAACCATAACGGAGTGGGACTGGGATTGCAAGAGGGTGTTGTTCAGGATGTCTTCGAGGAGGCTCGTTTCCACTTCGTTTATCGTTTTCTGGAGGTAGAACTCCTTGAGCTCCTTTTAACTGAAGAGGGAAAGAATGAGGAACTCAATTGAGAGGCCGAAATACTAAAGGTCCTGGAAGAGGGACGTGAAATCGTTGTTAAGGGCCTTCAAAAAGAGCTTTATGTTCTGGTTCTTTTACGAGAAGGAAGTGGTGTTGGTTAATTCGGCAACCGGATTAATTAACTGGAAGAAGGTTTGAATGATGAAAGGAGCGTTCACCGGCTTGCTAAGCATGAAATCGTTCAGAATGTGGTAGTACTGGTCCTTGGAAGAGTCGAGCGCGGATCTTGAATGCACCATTGACGTGTTATCGTCAGACAACGGAGTAATCTGAGAAAAGTCGTAATTTGAAGTCGTAAGCTTGTTCAAATTCATTATTATATTCTACTCACGATTTGAAAAATTCGGGTCGTTTCTTATCACCTCGCCTTTCAAGAAGGAATACAGCACCTACTCGAACCTAGACTGCGCTTGGCAATAACTATAACCAGTTTGAGTTGTTACCATTGACGTTTGATCCAAAGCAGCCTGCAGATTCTGCTTGCTGAAATAATTAGTAAGATATTTTACACCACTCATGTTAGACTGCTTGAAATCTATGATCAAGCTCAAGTAAAGATACACCGGATCTCTCCTTAACAAATCTTAAACTTAATTCTAAACAAACTCCAAACGAGACTTAGAATAACCAATCTCATGCTCTGAAGCCTGCTAAAATATTTATACTAGCTATGCGAAAAATTGCTGCTACTAAACAGATTTTAATGGCTAAGCCAATTATTCTTACAAACGTTACCATTTTTGAGAATCAGACACAAATTTGTTATTTAATGACTGCTCAGTATTTAATTCCAAAGCATCGTTAAAAATATCATTTACTTAATTTTAAAGAAAAGCTGGATAGTTATCTTTGAATAGCATTTACGCTTATTCTGATTGAAGCTATGAAATTCTAAATGACTGCTAAACCTATTGTTCTTCTTAATGCTTTACATGAAGTCTCTTAAAGTTTGTTTGCTAGGCAAATACACGAAGCGTAGAATATGACATTCCAAAAGTTAAAGTGGTTATTTAGTTTCATTATATTAAATTAAATTTATGTAAACTTTTATTTTTCATTCCACTTGATGTAGTTCTTTAATTTAGAAGAAATTGGATTCAAAACTCCTACATAAACAACGGTCTTGACTCCTGAAGTAGAAGAACAAGATTATAAATTAAATATGTCACTTTAAACTATCAGAGATCTAAATGCTAAAAAACTAAGAGATTGTTAAAAATTAATTGTATCACGGGAAAAGAAACAAAGTCATAACATCCAAGTAATTCATTATGCATAAAAACCTTCTACCATAGTATAAAGATCTTCAATTCATGGTTTTGGATTATTTGCTAGTAAATTGATCAAATAAGGCGAACAAATAATTGAATATTAGGGATAAAAAATTGATTCACTACTTAATGATTTAGTGGAAAATACTTATTAGTAAAATGGGTTTGAATCAACCTACATGTTTCGTATGGGTAATACTCCTCATGTAATTGATGCAACTTTCATTGGAAACGGGGCTAGATTTGCCAATCACTCTTGTTCACCAAATGCAACCAGTAAATTAATAGGGTCAAAGGTATTTTTAATTGCACTCTAGAATATTGATATAGGCGAAGAAATCGTATACAATTATAACATGAGAAGAATCGAAGGGTTACCACGTGTTGTTTGTTATTGTGGATTTGATAATTGCAATGGATATATGGATAACGTTAAGTGATAAATTAATCTCACTATTTTTCATTACATTACGAAAAATACGTACTTATAAATTATTATAAGCAATCACATTACGTATTTAATAGTAGACATCGCACATAATCACCTAAGATTAAACTATAATAGTCGAAAGACACATTAAATTCTTAGAAGTGCTGTTACATATTTTTAAATAATTTGTTATCAAATACTTTGTTTTAATTTAATTATAATTCTAGTTCTTTTACATCTTTTTATAAAATATAATGATTTTTAACATTATTACTAGGACCAAATATAATATTTGCTAGTTACTAGGTTAAAATAGCTTCAGCATTTTCTAAATATTCTATTTCCTTTGATATATCAACATTTACTAATTCTTTTTGCTATTTTTACCACTCATCATATTATAAAAACTATTTAATAAGTTAATTATTAGAAATGGACGGTTCGTCTAAATATCGGTGTATTTCTATCATAGTCAAACTAAAACTAGGAATTTGAGATCTCAAATGCATAATTTAATCTAATATTGATTACTCGTTTATTATTTAGATTTTTAAATCAAATACAGAAAGACAATTATTTAAACTTCTTACTAAATCTTGTATTTCTGGTGATACGTAAAGTTTTAAGTTATCGCTTACATTGATATTAAATAAGTATTTGAAAAGATCGTTAGGAGATAGTTTAAAACAATCGAAGGTTTAAATTTAAGTCAAAGAACTACACATTTCAAAGATACTTTATAACGAATCGATGTGAATATTATATAACTCCTACGGAATTATAGCTTTAGCTAACAATTTAGATTAAATAATAAATTACTTGATTAATAATCTATGATTGGTCTTAAGTTCTTAGGTAAGTACACTTGCTTTTTATTTTGTTATTTCAAAATAGCCACATGCTAGATTAAGTTCGTTTTATGTTTTGAAGTTAAGTTTTTTCAAGTACAATGCGGATTATGAAGCAATTGGCTGGAATTTTATCACAACTTTTTTATCTAACCTAAATATTTCGTTATATATAAGTTGTCTCTCTGATTCTTCTGTCTCCATATCGAAAAAGTCTTTTATTGTCTATACTATGCTTTCTTCTCGCAAATATCGTTGCAGAGCGTAATCAATTAATAATCCTCTGCATATTTTTTATAATGTGTAAATTTGATTAATTTATTGTTATTACTCGAGATTAGGAAATAAATATGTAAGCAAAGCTTGTTGCTCTTCATCACATGTTACTTATACAACACAATGCAATTCAAATTTTAATATATGTTGAATTGTATGTTACAATGTTTATTACTTGATAACAGGAGAACATTTTGATTCAAACTATTTACTTATTTTATCAATATTGGTGGTTCCAAACAGTTCTTTAATTACTTTGTTCGTTTGAAATGGAATGGTATAGTTTAAAACTGATGTTGTTATTAATTGCAATATTATAAATATTTCAGTGAATCACTCTTTTTTGTGGACAACTTGCATTACACCTCTTAAAAACAGTGCAAGAACAACTGAAACAAATCCAACCAGCATGGTGCGCTCCCAGAAGTTGGTCAATGCGACTCCTTGAGCCCCAACGCCAATGACGTCCATGTTGGCACCTCTGGTAACAAAGATGGCCTTTTTATCAACAAATGGATGAAGTCTTTCGACTAAAATTTCGATTCCTACTCTGGCCAGGTCGTCATCGTAGAAGTTTTGGACTGAGTCGTAGATTTGAACATCCTCTTGTAAGCTCCATTGGCCCATAAGTTTTCCGGAGTTGGCAGCGAATAGGTAAATGTTTCTTCCCAAGGTCAGAATTAGTAATTGGACCTATTCCGTTTCGGCGAAGCTCAGGTGTGCGTTTAACGTGGATGCAACGAAGTCTGGGATGATCTCGCTCCATATTTTAACTCCGTTTGAGGCGTCGAATGCAGCGAGCATTCCGTTTGGAGCCAGGAACACGCATATCTTCTGGTTGAGTGGGGTTTGGAATTAAATAGGAGCTACTAGCGTCATAGTTGTCGGCTGCAGGCTTGACGCGTTGAAGTCCATTTGCGATTCGATGGCGGCTGATTCCTCTGAGATGTGCGAGACGAAGTTCAGAACCAGGTCCATTTCATTCATCGAGTCTCCCAAAACTGCCTGTGAAACGACGTCAAATTTGTAGTGGCGTTTATTTTTTACCTTCAGTTCCTTCAGCGTTTAATCTGAGATGTACTCGATTAGGAGCCTGTCAAAATCGGTTGAGAGGTGAATCCCGAACTTAATGGAGAAGGAAACCACTTCCTAACCCGTTTCAATGTCAAAAACGGAGATGAGCTGGGGTGATCTGAAGACGAAGTAGCTGTCAATGGTGTAAATGTACTGGGTCTGGCCGTGCTTCTGCTTTATGTAGCTGGATAATACATCCCTGAGCACCTTGAACGGGGTCTGGGTTATCTTGGTGGAGCTGTTCGTTATGTTCAGCGGATTCAGCATTGGGTCCTTATCATCCACAATCCATACGTCCTTTTTAATCGGGACAATGTTCTTCCAAACGGTATTTCCCTTTCTGTCAATCTTGCTGAGAATTAACACGGCATCGCCTTCTTCTGTTTCACCAGTGACAGACAAGAACACGTGCTCGTCAGTTGGGAGCACCTTCTAATTGAGCAGATTCTTAATCTTGTACTCCGAGGTGTAGTCAGGCATTGACTGGCTCAACTCGTCGTTGGTGAATATCTTATTCAACTTCGCGTCTAATAAGAAAACTTCTTGCAAATCGGTGAGCCCAGCTAGTTCCATCGTTTCCGTGTTCTGCTGAAGAGTCTTCACTCTCCCCTTTGCAGAAGTAGAGCCAGAGAAATAATAAGTTGAATTCTTCCACGCGGACTCTTCCTCAGAGTTCTTGGACTTTGAAGCGTTGGTTAAAAGGGCGCGGTGAGGCACGTATGGAGAACGATAGCGGAGCCCTGCGAATCTTTATGAATATAACATCTCTCTTTACAAACCAGTGAAAGCCACTGCGTCCACAAAAGACTGCTATTTTGTTGTTGAGTAACCAGGGAACAGAATGTGGGGAATTGAGTACTTCACGCCTTCGATTGATTAATTCAGGATGGCTGTCTGCACTGGCCCGCGCACGTTTTGGTAGTACTTGTCAGTGTAGATCTTTATGTCAGATGCCATTTACACCAACTCTGGTTCAGATGTGCGCATTATCAGCAACGGTGTGAGCAGCACGGCAAGCGCTATTGCTAAAAAGTCAGTGATTTGTACGGTTGATTTACGCTATACCGTTTTCTTCTAAATCGGCTGCGACATTCTAAATGAGAGGAGTGAAATTTAAAATGTAAAAATTATAAAAATACAAATATAAGAAAGAATCTACATCTATAAACTCTAAAACTCACTAACATGTTAACAATATGAACAACTCTCTCTAACTACTATCAATTTACTAACTTCATTTCTGCATTATTATTAACAGCAGACCATCAGATAAGGAGTAAATACGATTTCATTTAAACATGATGAAAGAAACTCCTCGATCATGAAAAATACGCTTTTTAAAGACATTGCTACTTTTTCTTTACATCCCAATTTTCAAATTAAACATCTGAAAGACAAGGTAATTTGCTTGTAGATTAAGACTATCTATGAATAGTTTGAGTCATACTCATATATTCTTTTTATGCTCCTGATTACTACATTAGACCTACAAGGCTCAGCCATTTACAAGCTTTCTTTATAAAACAAGCCTTCTTTATTTACAAGGATATTTGATTTACAAGTTTTATTTCGCCCAAGACTTGGAATTGATTTATTCCGTTTAGATTCTATTCCACACCACGAAATGAAAAATTGCAATATGCCCACTTCCCATTGAGAATGTGAGTTCTGGCGCAAGGAAAACGGATGGATTTGAGCGCAAAAATTTCATGATGCATTTTTGAGTTTAGCTGGCTCAATTACCAAGTCAGTGTGTCCCTAAAATTAAGAGGCATATAAACACTAAATATTAACTTAATTTCTACTTTCTCAATTTATGTTGCAAATAAACCATAAATTTAGATTTTTCAATTCTATTTTTATCTTAAAGTTATTCAATTAGCGTACAAAGTTATATTAACCTAAAAATAAGATACTTAAAATACGATGGATCTCATATTAATATCTAATATAAGCTTTATAAAAAATGGATTTCTTTGAAGATGTGGAACGAATATAAAATTAAAAAGTTAATATTTCATATATTAGGTTTGAAATATAAGTTTTCATCAAAGGAAACAATATAACACTACTCTAAACTCGTTAAAAAATTGTACATCTAAAATACGAAAGCCACTTTATGACCAATGAGACACGAATCAACATGATATTACTCAGAACCTTATATACCCTTTTACATAACAAACTATTTTAGACACGTGTTGGTTAGAAAGGTAGGCAATTTGGAGCAATATTCTAAATCTTGGTGTGGGAAAAACCTTTATTTATGTCGAAAACTTTATTTTAAAGAAATCTTGTTTTATAAAGAAAGCTTGTAAATGGCTGAGCCTTGTAGGTCTATTATATTAATCTTTAAAAACCGGTCGGGTTAATTTGGGTTTTTTTGTTTTCTATAGTTCTAAAAATTTATATATTATTATATTATATAGTAACTCGACAATTCAGTTTTTTCAATTTTTGGACCCACTTCATTAACAGAAAATGAGAAATAGAAGACTTGAAGCTTAAAAATATTTCGTATCATAATATTGCTTCTACAGAGCGGAATTAGTACAGATTACTTATAATAGGAACTGAATCATATTATATCACACCTGCATCATACTAATTTAGTCAAATTATAATATTCCAACGTATCAAACAATTTAAAGATGAGTTAATAATAAAAATGCATTTTTATTCAAGTAAGATTGTGATAACATGCTTTCAAAAATATATTCGCTTACTTGATTGACAATATTAAATTTATTAAATTTTGGTCTCTATATAAGCTAACTGGTTTTGGCAATAAATTTTAGTAACAAGATTAAAGAAATTATTAGTTTTATGCTAGACAATACCAGAGTCAACATCAACAAAGAAAATAATTACCACAATTATGAATACGGTAAAGACAAAACAACTAGTAAGATTATGAAAATACATCATTATGTTAACCATAAAATATTAATAAAAAAATGTTATAATTGAGGCAAGCAGTTTAAGATGTGCGCTGAAGTTGTTAGAGTGATTTGTATTTTTAACTTGTTGATAAGTAAAATACAATTTATTAAAATTAATATTATATGATTATACTCTTGCACATCTAGTTTTTACAAATGATACTATATTGGTAACTATTAATTTACCTACAGTAAGCCGACTGAAAATTAGTTTATGTAAATCATAAAATATATAATGAATTACACAAATACTCAAGTACATAAACTATTAAGTAAGAATCAATATAGTTGTATACTATCTTGAAATAATAATACGTTAAATTATAATTATCTTCTAGTTGTTCATAATTTGAGTGATCTTAATTTCAACTCTGGTAAAAATACATTCTCTTCAAATTATATATTCTTACACTTGTCATATATAGCGTTTAAAATGATTAGTTATCTGTCTTAGATTATAAGCATTTCTTATTACTCGTTAAGTTTTGATCAAAATACTATTTAACTGTCATTTATTACTATTTGATGCATGTATCTGAATTTATCTTGTTCTAATTCTAATTGTTCATATATACAAGTAAATTAACGTATTTAATCAAAATAATACAAACAATATAACAGTTAACCAACTTATAATTAACTTAGTAGTTACTTTTAATGTTCTGCTAACGTTGTAGTAACATTTATTTCGTTGTTTGTCACCTTAAGTTAAGAATTGACATAAATTCATTAATAACTTAAATATTAAATTTTGAGTTAGTCTAAGATAGTTGTCTAAGATTCATGTTAAAAATTTCGCGACATGAAATGTTGGACATAATAGAATTGGAGTTATATTCTTGTGTAACTTAAAATAGATGATTTGTGATTCAAAGATTCATGATTATATACATATTTGTATAAACATGAAATACAGTAACTTTACATGGTCATAAGACTGCACAGTTATATCAATTTCACTTCACACCCTAATTTTAAAATGCAAGCACTTCTGTCTCATTAGAGTAACTTCTTCCAGATGCTCGCGTACTCGTAAATATCTTTGAAAAATTCAAGGTAGTTCTTTTCTTCGCAAATATGCAGCAATATCAACGTTGGTAACAAGCTTATTGGTTATTGCCTAAAAGAGTCCTATTTGTCTTCTAGAGTCCAATCAGGCAGCGTAACGCATTCTCCAGGCAACCAGGTCCACTACACCTTGTACGCGACGAAGGCCCAGGATTTTCAGATGCACGTCACCTACCAGATGGCCGACCTCCCTTCCTTTGCTCTCTTCGGCCTCACGCAGAGCCTCCAGCTTCAGAACTCCAACTTCTCCGTTTACGTTCCCCAATAGCTGGCCCAAGGCGCCCTCGTCTGCTTCCAGTGCGATGTGAACGCCTCGACGACCGATTTCCTCTTTTCGGCTTCTGGTCAAAACATTTCGGGTCTAGTTATGACTCCGTTTAAGATTTTGGTTTTGGACAACTCATTCGCCCAGTTTAGGCTTAACGGGGTTAATGTGGGTGGAGTTCTGCTTAACGGCTCTGGTATTGATTTGAGTCTAGTTGAGTGCAATATTTCTGGCCATATAACTAGCTAGAATGTATCCGGATCCATAGCCGCGTTTGTGGGAATAATAACTGTCCACGCGAGCAACGTTAAGGTTTGCGCGAATGTTGGGAGATTTGGGCAAGGAAGCGTTAATGCGGTCGGAATAACGGATATCTGCAACTTATGCAAAGATTCCATTTACGCTTACGGGCTATGCGTGAAGGCTTTCAACAACAGCTACTATAATAATTAATAGTTGGTTTGCTTGGACTCGTTTTACTTTGACGGAGAAGAATGCTCTTGTCGAGAAGGGCAGGTTGCTAACGGAACTTCGTGCGTTAAAATACTGAATTCAGTTAACAGCTTGATATAAAATATAACTGATCTAGAATCATAAATGAACTAGATGCAAGATATAATATCAAGCCTCGTGAAACAAATTAATTGCACGAATTCGGGAAAGTAGTACATTGGTGATTCTTGTGTCGATGTTAGTTGTCCGATTTTAGGTTAAAAACCGGTAAACGGAATCTGTCAATGCACTAATACAAACGCGATAGTCTAGGACAATATTTGCGTCTGTCCATAGTTTTCAACTCTAATCGGCTTTGTTTGCACCGGTCCAGAAAATTCAGTTTTGATAAATGGAACTTTCAAGTGCGTGGGCGATCTTATCATGCAGGCTGGCGTTTGCTCGTGTCCGACGGCTGGCGCTGCTTTTTACAACGGAGCGTGCACTTGTGGAGTCAATGGACAAAACACCTCAAATATGTGCAGCTGTCCAGCTAACTCTGTTTTGGTTTCTGGAGTGTGTACTTGTAATATCTCTGGATAGACCATGAAGTCAGGAGCATGCGTTTGTACCACTTCGGGAGCGTTTGTAAACAACGGAGCTTGCACCTGCGGTGTTAATGGAGTAAACAATTCTAATATCTGCAGCTGTCCAACTAACTCAGTATTAGTTGGAAATGCCTGCACCTGCAACGTAATTTCAGGATAAACGATGGTTTCGGGCGCTTGCGCTTGTTCTACTTTTGGCGCGTTTGTAAGCGGTTCTGCCTGTACTTGTGGCGTGAATGGATTAAATAATTCGAATACTTGCAACTGTCCGGCTAATTCAGCTTTGGTTTCAGGAGTTTGTACCTGCAACGTCATTCTAGGCCAAACCATGAAATCTGGCGTTTGCTCTTGTAACACCACCGGCGCTTTTGTTTCAAACGGGGCTTGCACTTGCGGAGTCGATTCTTTGAATATGTCGAATACCTGCAGCTGTCCGGCTAGTTCTAGCTTGGTTGGAGGAAAATGCACGTGCAGCATTACAGGCTAAACAGTGCAAGCTGGAGCGTGCGCCTGCTTCACTTCTGGAGCTTTCGTTTCCAATGGAGCTTGTACCTGTGGAACTAATTCTCTCAACACCTCCAACGTCTGCAGCTGTCCGGCTAACTCTGTTTTGTTTTCTGGAGTATGCACTTGTAATATCTCTGGACAATCAATGTAATCTGGAGCGTGTGTTTGTCCATCTGGATAGTCTCTGGTTAATGGAGTTTGTTCGGCCGCTGTTATAATAAACGGTTCCGACAGCACGTTTTAATGCAGCCAAAGTGTTTACGTAACTACTTTTGACATCTAAACGGCGACGAATCCTTTACCAACTCCGCTAAGTTTCAGCCAATACTAAATATTCGCTTCTTCGAGTGTAGTTACAAACGCATTCATTGACATCTCGGACAACGTTTACACAACGGTGAACCCGCTATTCCAGAGCCAAACCAGCTTCACGAACATTAAGATCCAGATCGGGACGCAGACGATGACCAGCGGCTCAATATTAGCACCTGAAACTACAGCCACTATAACGATCAATCAAATGAATATACTTTCAAAAGCTGGAACCACGCTTACGCTGTCTTCGTGGCTTAACATTCTCGTGGCTTCTTCAACGAACACCAAGATTAGCACTTTGCTGGTGAATCTGAACTTCGCGATGTCGACCGGAAGCATAACACTTATTAACACCGCTAGCGGCACCATGAACATAACTGGGTATGTAATTCTTGGAAATTATTAAAGCTCTTCTACGGTTGCAATGATTTCGGTTACGGTTAGTTCTGGAATTGTTAATATAAGTTAGGTCAGTTTCAAACCGACTGTTTACAATGTTGGAAACAGCTCTTCGTATTTGTTCGGTAATATTACTTCGAATTCGTTTTCGGTTAGTAACGTCGCAATTATTATTGGAAATAGTTCATATCAACAAGTTTTGACATCTGTTTCTTCAACAAGTACTAATATATATTAGTTTGGTGGAATTATTACAAACATCATTGGTTCGTCTAAAGTTTTTATCAGTAATGTTATTTCAGATTGCTACTTGTAAATAAGCACCAATTATGTTTATTAGTCTGGGTTTATAGTTGGATATGTGTAAGTAAGTTCAATAAGTGTTTCAATAACTAATTTGTGCTTACAATAGAAAATTACGAGCACTACTTAATCATTTGGTCACTTAGGTTTGATTGGTATAAATTTAGGAAATTCTTAACTCTAGTAAGTATTAATAACAGTTTCTGCTCAAGGGACTAAATTCGGCAATTTTGGACTCATAGGATATAATTAGGGTAATTCTTCACTCTTACAGATTATAGTAACAATTTCTGCTCAAGGAACTAATTTCTAATATTTTGGGCTCGTTGGATATTAATATGAGAATTCGCTTTACGCTGAAGTGGTAAACGCAAGAACTATAATTATTCTGAGTAACAACACTGGAAGTTATGTTGGGGCGCTGTTCGGGTTCTAAGCTGCGATAAACTGCTCCATTCAAAACGCGAGCGTTTTCAACAGCAGCATAATCTCGAGCAGTTATGTCGGTGGATTAATCGGCTATTATTATTATTATAACAATAATAATATTTCAATTCAAAATTCAACGGTGTCGCAAAGCAATATTTCAGGTTCGTCAAGTGCAGTTGGAGGATTAATTGGTTATTGCTATTCGGATTACAATGATCGCAATTCAAATATATCAATACAGAACTCAACAGTACAATAGAGTAACATATCAGGTCTGAACAACGTTGGCGGTTTTATTGGATATTAGTATACATACGCTGCTCCAAATTCTTCTTATACTACTATGAACACTTCAACTTTGCTAATTCAGAACTCAAACATATTCCAGAATAATATATCGGGTTCTTAAATTGGCGGGTTCATCGGAAACTCAACAAACTATAAAACAACTATTACTGGCTGCAAAATCCAGCAAGTGCGTATTACTGCTTAAAATTCTTACGTTGGAATCGTCTTTGGTTATAACTATGGTTTAAACACTTTCACTTTCTCGAGCTCTTCTTCGATCTTCAACTACATAAACAACGTGTTGCAATAAGACTGCGCCACTTTCTCAAACGCATTCACTAAAATTGGTTGCTGATTGAGTAAAATAAAAATATTTTTATAATATTACAATTCATTATTTTCAATTTAGTACTTGCTAATATTTCTTAAATAGATTATAATTATTATATTATTGATATTATTATAATTAAAAAGTGGTAATTAAATTCTTATATTTCAATTATTCACTTATTCGAAGACGTATATTCACCCAAATATATTCATCTGATATGATAATTAGTGGGAATACCATTGAAAAGAGTTATAGTAAAGGTGATGTATTTGAAATTAACACTTTACATTAAAGTATAGCAATTAATAACGTGTGCATTTTAAAGCTTAATTCTAACGTAAGATTCCAGTTTTCCAATTAACTAACTCCAAATCTACCTATTTTCATAATTAACACTAAGGGTGAGGGTTGAGCCCCTCAAATCACAAAGAGAACTTACAGTGAGTACTGGTAGTATATTATACATATATAGGTGGTGACGTACCCAAAAATTAATTTTCCACTCCATGAAGTTGATGATGCTCGACATGGGAATTTTGAAAATAATCAATAGCAATGGATTTAATTTCAGTTTCAGGTACCTTGGATCAGGGTGCAATTATTTATTGTACTAATTATATTATCTTCTGCATTTATATTACTATTTATAATTTTAGCACTCGATCTAATCGAGACTTATGAGAAGAAAGTTTGGACCTGCATAGTTCATTTTACAGTTTCAGGACAATTTTAATGTTGTCGAAGATAATTTATCTAAATTTTATAGCTTTGAAAATGGTAATGGTAAATTCGAGGAGATGAATATTTATTGGAAATTAGCAACAATGAACTAATATAATAATAATATAACTAATAATAATATAACTAATATAATAACTAATATAATAATCACTCCAAAATAGTCTAAAATAGTGTAAATTTCAGTAAAAATCGTACAGTTATCGAAAAGCTGTACTCACGCTTTACAGGTATTTTACAGTACAGTTTACAGCCCAAAATGGTCATTCTGTACTCAAGCTGTAAGAATAACAGCCTTAATCTGATATGATAATTAGTGGGAAACACCATTGAAAAGAGTCATAATAAAGGTGATGTATTTGCAATTAACACTTAACATTAAAGTATAGAAATTAATTATATGTGCACTTTAAGGCTTAGTTCTAACATAAGATTCTAGTTTTCCAACTAAATAACTCAGCTTATCTATTTTTTTTAAAGTGAAATAAAAATATTAATATTTTTTAAATACTATATAACCTCATTCAGAAGGGGGTAACATTTTCGCTTATAAGGGGGTAGGTCAACTCGCTTACAATGGACATGTTTTTAGATACATTTTGGATACATTTCACTTATAAGGGTGTTGAAAATGGCAACCCCCTTATAAGTAAAAAGGCTACCCCTTGAGAACGAGGTTATGTAGTATAACATAAAGTTACAGTAGATTGTAAAAATAATTATGCCAACTACATTTACCATCATCATTAAGCATACAACAAGTCTAAATACAACAATAATACCTCTTAATTATGAATTAATAGGTAATCTCTTTACATATTTTATTCACTTGCTTTTATTTATCAATATTTATCTAATATTATTGAAATACCATTGAGAAGAGTAATAGTAAAGGTAATGTAATGAAATTACATTAAAGTTCAATAATTAATAATATGTGCATTTTAAGGCTTAATTCTAACGTAAGATCCCAATTTTCCAATTAACTAACTCAGCATATCTATTTCTTTCATAATTAAGAGATGGAATACAATTCTCACATTACAATTATTCATCTCTCATAACGCCTATATTTATTCAAATATATTCGCTCCAATCATGTCTCTTCCTTGGGTTGAGAAGTACCGCCCGCAGACCACGGCCGAGATAGTGTCCCACGAGCGCATTAAGTCCCAGATCAACGCCTTCATCGACCAGAACGCCCTTCCGAACCTGCTCTTCCACGGCCCGGCCGGCGTCGGGAAAACTACGCTCATCAAGTCCATTGCGCGCCAGATGTTCGGGCCCGCGTATCAGAACCAGATCATCGAGATAAACGCCTCCGACGAGAACGGGATCGACGTCGTGCGAGACAAAATCTCCGCCTTCGTCAAAACGAAGCAGCTCTTCCAAACGGAGCAGAAGACGAAGCTGGTCGTCCTGGACGAGTGCGACCAGATGTCCTCCGTCGCCCAGGGCGCCCTGCGTAGAATCATCGAGCTCTCGGCCGGCCAGGCCAGATTCTGCCTCATCTGCAACTACATCTCCAAGGTCATCCCGCCTCTGCAATCCAGGTGCGCGGTGTTCAGGTTCAGGCCGGTGCCCAAGGAGCAGTGCATCGAAATGCTGCAGCGCGTGGCTCTCGCAGAAGCTATCAGCTGCGACAACCAAACGCTCAACGCGGTCTACGAAGTCGGATGCGGTCTAGTCCGATATAGTAGTCAACAAATTTTCATTATAATATGTTATAATGAAAGATGTACCTGTAGTATTCCACGTAGTGCTTTAGAAGTGCCAATAATTATTGTCTGGAGGATCTAACCAAATATCTTTTTAGTGTAATTCAACAATAATGTCAAAATAAATCATTATTTTATTTTCTGCTTTTCGCTATCAATTGCCCTGGGTGTAATAATTGTGGAAAATAATCGAGAACTCCACTCCATTGACGGAAGTCGAGTTAAAAGTATTGCATACTTTATAATGAATAATATATTACAAACGTACTGATCAAAATAGTAAATGCTAAAAATACTAGGTTGAACATTCTGATTCTATATCAGAGTAATAAGTATATGTGTATTCTTAATCATTAAAAGTTATAAGTAAAACTGAGTAGTTATTGAGTCTCTGGTAAAACATTAAGCTAACCAAAAAACATGTCTTAAGATAAATGAACAATTTGTCTAGAGAATGCAAACTGAAATTCCTGAAAAATAAGAAATCTCAAATTCTGAAGGTTGAAGCGGACGCTTTAGAACTCGACATCAGTTGTTGATGCACATCCTGAGATACTCTGAAAAACATAACAGCTTTTACATCTAATAATTATTTGTAAACTTTTTTGTAATAGTTGCTACAAAACTTCCGCCCGGTAACAAACCAAGAATAAAATGAAATAAAATTGTTATAATTATAATAAATAACTATATAGATATAATGAAAGCTTAAAATTAACTATTTTGACCTTTTAAACGTCAACCAAAAAAAGGATAATACATATAAAGCAACCATAATGATTAATTCTTTATAATATATAATAAAGTTTAAGTTGAAGCTCCTTATTGTCCAGAGATAATCAATTTTTAGGCATTTTAGCTAAAATGTCAAACAGGAAGTAGTTTGACTTATTAAATTCATGTTCCAAACATTAAAATAGTCTTTAAATATTCTATTATATTTACTTACACTTCAGAAATGAACAAGTACATAAGTTAAGCTTAAAACAGCAAGTGATGTAACATTTGGTAAAAAATATTTATAAAATACTAAATATAAGTACATTTAATCATTATTTGAAATCTTTTAGGTTTATTATATTATTTAAGTTTAGTTCAACAGATTTGTAGTTAATCTAAGAAGATTGAAATCTTTTGATAGATATTTATTACTTTTACAATAATATAGAAATGATAGATGATAAATATTAACATTATTTCAAAATATATAAATGAGATTCACTAGTAGATAGCGAGAGGTGTTTTGTTTATATAATTCTAATAGATATATTGTAATATAACAAAATAGTTGGCCAAATAATATAATATCAAAAATTGAGATAATTTTAGATAATAGAGGAGTGAGGGTAAACTATTGTATTAATCATGAACCGGTAAATGTCTATGGAGCAGTTTCCCTCATTAAAAACTGTTTTGGAGATATGATATTTTTCTCAAAAATGACTTAATTCTTATAGAGATATTGATCAATTTTTAGTAATTTATTAAGATTGAACTAGTTCGATGAAAATACTCTGGAATTCTTCGTGATAATTAATAGTGGTAATCTTAATGTAGTCGAATATTTCACTAGATAAGGGTTAACCCTTATTAGACGAACTACACTCATTGAGTGTGAAACAAGGCTTCATATATCGCCATATTACCAGGTTTGGCCTCACCGAATTACTGTTTAAATTATTTCCACCCCAGAACAGAAAATATTAAATATTTTAAAATATTAAATATTTAATATTTAAATAAACAACAAGTTAACATTATGACGCTAAACTATTCCAGTCTCTCCAAATGATGTTAAAAATGCATGTAATTCATTGTTAGCCACTCATTTGATCCAGTTGACTTAGTTGAAAATAATTCCGATAATTCTAAACATTTAGATTACTCAGTGTGAAGTTCAACTCAAATAATTTGTTACAAAATAATGGTATACCAATGTTCTGCAAAGTAAATAAAAGCCCTTACTGGTGGTGAATAAAATAAAGTTGAGATAGGTGAGTACTTATATACATATAGTTATATTGAATAGATCTACAGAGCGCTGCTGAGTGAGTCGGAAAAGCTCACCGTCTAATAAGGGTTAATGTGCGTTTTTACACCCCAAAAGCGCCTTTAAAACAAATATGACGTAAAAAAGTCCTTACATTAGATAGAATAGCTGTATATAATAACCTGGAAAATCAACACAATAAATTTTTAAATTTTTACTTGGTTATAGTAAAATGTTTGATGAATATTAATTGCAATTTAGTGTTGATGTCTTAAAATATAATCTTGACAATAGTTATGAAAGTGGAATCATCATATATCGCAATAATAATTGCTTTTTGACGTATTTTACATATTATTTTACTTCAACTTAAAGTCATTACGAAAGTGAAGTACTACATAACCTCGTTCTCAAGGGGGTAGCCTTTTCACTTATAAGGGGGCTACCCCCTTCTGAATGAGGTTATGAAGTATTTTAAAATGTAAGCAAATTACAAGCGTTTAATGAAGTGATTACAATAAAACCATTCAATTTAGAGATAATTATGTTAATTTTGAAAAATTAATGAACTAGATTAATGGTTATTATAGTTTATTGCAATGCAATTACCTATTATCAATTATTTCATCTTATAATTATAAAAATGAAAAACACGAAAATGTTTAAACCCATATTTTGACATGATTTTAGATATGCTAATGTGATATTTATAGTAATTTTCAAGTTATTAGAAAGTATAATAGATCATCTGCAGATTTGAAAAACATGTGCATGTTCGTGTATATGTGCACTTTATTTTAACTACTACAGAAATCCGCATATAAGAGGGGTACCCCTTCAAAAAAGCTCCTAACCCTCTTATAAATGACGAAGCTCACTTCTGAGTTATCTTTTTGTATCATAATAATGTTAAAAATAGCTAAAATAATCATAAATATAAGCTATTTATGAGGGTATTTTGTAAGACTTGGTTCATTTATATAGGGGGTCCGAAAATTATTGGTCAACCCTCTTATAAATGGGGCCGGGCCCCCCTTATAAATGAAAAAGGACCCCTCTTATATGTGGATTTCTGTAGTAAAAATAAACGACTTAGTATTAGATTTATATTAACTTCTATATGTAATCACATTTTTATAAATTCCACACCATACCAATATTTAAATGTTAGTATTACAAAGCTACATTTATCAGATGTTTATGTTTACGTAAACGTCCTTTAAAAGCGCAGATCGGTATATTTCTTAAGAGATATGCAACAATATCAATGTCGGAAAATACAGAAAAAGTATCGGTTATTGCCTAAAAGAGTCCTATTTGTCTTCTAGAGTCCAATCAGGCAGCGTAACGCATTCTCCAGGCAACCAGGTCCACTACACCTTGTACGCGACGAAGGCCCAGGATTTTCAGATGCACGTCACCTACCAGATGGCCGACCTCCCTTCCTTTGCTCTTTTTGGCCTCACGCAGAGCCTCCAGCTTCAGAACTCCAACTTCTCCGTTTACGTTCCCCAATAGCTGGCCCAAGGCGCCCTCGTCTGCTTCCAGTGCGATGTGAACGCCTCGACGACCGATTTCCTCTTTTCGGCTTCTGGTCAAAACATTTCGGGTCTAGTTATGACTCCGTTTAAGATTTTGGTTTTGGACAACTCATTCGCCCAGTTTAGGCTTAACGGGGTTAATGTGGGTGGAGTTCTGCTTAACGGCTCTGGTATTGATTTGAGTCTAGTTGAGTGCAATATTTCTGGCCATATAACTAGCTAGAATGTATCCGGATCCATAGCCGCGTTTGTGGGAATAATAACTGTCCACGCGAGCAACGTTAAGGTTTGCGCGAACGTTGGAAGGTTTGGACAAGGAAGCGTTAATGCGGTCGGAATAACGGATATCTGCAACTTATGCAAAGATTCCATTTACGCTTACGGGCTATGCGTGAAGGCTTTCAACAACAGCTACTATAATAATTAATAGTTGGTTTGCTTGGACTCGTTTTACTTTGACGGAGAAGAATGCTCTTGTCGAGAAGGGCAGGTTGCTAACGGAACTTCGTGCGTTAAAATACTGAATTCAGTTAACAGCTTGATATAAAATATAACTGATCTAGAATCATAAATGAACTAGATGCAAGATATAATATCAAGCCTCGTGAAACAAATTAATTGCACGAATTCGGGAAAGTAGTACATTGGTGATTCTTGTGTCGATGTTAGTTGTCCGATTTTAGGTTAAAAACCGGTAAACGGAATCTGTCAATGCACTAATACAAACGCGATAGTCTAGGACAATATTTGCGTCTGTCCATAGTTTTCAACTCTGATTGGTTCCATCTGCACCGGTCCAGAAAATTCAGTTTTGATTAATGGGACTTTCAAGTGCGTGGGCGACCTTATCATGCAGGCTGGCGTTTGCTCGTGTCCGACGGCTGGCGCTGCTTTTTACAACGGAGCGTGCACTTGTGGAGTCAATGGACAAAACACCTCAAATATGTGCAGCTGTCCAGCTAACTCTGTTTTGGTTTCTGGAGTGTGTACTTGTAATATCTCTGGATAGACCATGAAGTCAGGAGCATGCGTTTGTACCACTTCGGGAGCGTTTGTAAACAACGGAGCTTGCACCTGCGGTGTTAATGGAGTAAACAATTCTAATATCTGCAGCTGTCCAACTAACTCAGTATTAGTTGGAAATGCCTGCACCTGCAACGTAATTTCAGGATAAACGATGGTTTCGGGCGCTTGCGCTTGTTCTACTTTTGGCGCGTTTGTAAGCGGTTCTGCCTGTACTTGTGGCGTGAATGGATTAAATAATTCGAATACTTGCAACTGTCCGGCTAATTCAGCTTTGGTTTCAGGAGTTTGTACCTGCAACGTCATTCTAGGCCAAACCATGAAATCTGGCGTTTGCTCTTGTAACACCACCGGCGCTTTTGTTTCAAATGGGGCTTGTACTTGTGGAGTTGATTCTTTGAACATGACGAATACCTGCAGCTGTCCGGCTAGTTCTAGCTTGGTTGGAGGAAAATGCACGTGCAGCATTACAGGCTAAACGGTGCAAGCTGGAGCGTGCGCCTGCTTCACTTCTGGAGCTTTCGTTTCCAATGGAGCTTGTACCTGTGGAACTAATTCTTTGAACATCTCCAACGTTTGTAGCTGCCCGTAGAACTCCAACTTAGTCAGTGGAGTTTGCACTTGTAATGTCTCTGGATAGTCCATGCAATCTGGAGCGTGTGTTTGTCCATCTGGATAGTCTTTGGTTAATGGAGTTTGTTCGGCCGCTGTTATAATAAACGGTTCCGACAGCACGTTTTAATGCAGCCAAAGCGTTTACGTAACTACTTTTGACATCGAAACGGCGACGAATCTTTTGCCGACTCCGCTCAGTTTCAGCCAATACTAAATATTCGCGTCTTCGAGTGTGGTTACAAACGCATTCATTGACATCTCGGACAACGTTTACACAACAGTGAACCCGCTATTCCAGAGCCAAACCAGCTTCACGAACATTAAGATCCAGATCGGGACGCAGACGATGACCAGCGGCTCAATATTAGCACCTGAAACTACAGCCACTATAACGATCAATCAAATGAATATACTTTCAAAAGCTGGAACCACGCTTACGCTGTCTTCGTGGCTTAACATTCTCGTGGCTTCTTCAACGAACACCAAGATTAGCACTTTGCTGGTGAATCTGAACTTCGCGATGTCGACCGGAAGCATAACACTTATTAACACCGCTAGCGGCACCATGAACATAACTGGGTATGTAATTCTTGGAAATTATTAAAGCTCTTCTACGGTTGCAATGATTTCGGTTACGGTTAGTTCTGGAATTGTTAATATAAGTTAGGTCAGTTTCAAACCGACTGTTTACAATGTTGGAAACAGCTCTTCGTATTTGTTCGGTAATATTACTTCGAATTCATTTTCGGTTAGTAACGTCGCAATTATTATTGGAAATAGTTCATATCAACAAGTTCTGACATCTGCTTCTTCAACTAGTACTAATATATATTAGTTTGGCGGAATCATTACAAATATTATCGGTTCGTCTGAAGTAACAATTAATAATGTTATTTCAGATTGCTTTTAGTACATTAACACCAGTTATGTTTAGGATTCAGGATTTATTGTAGGATCTGGATAAATAATCGCAATAAGTGTTAATATTACTAATGTGTGCATGCAATAAAAAATTACAAGTTCTACTCAATAATTTAATTTTTTTGGTCTAATTGGTAGAAATGCAGGCAATTCTTCAATTTAATAAATAATAGTGATGATTTCTGTTCAAGGAACATTATTTGTAGGTTTTGGTTTAACTGGATTTTAATATTGGGAATCGCTTTATTCTGAAGTAGTAAACGCAAGAACTATAATTATTCTGAGTAACAACACTGCAGAAGCTGTCGGGGCGCTGTTCGGGGCCTAACCCGCGATAAACTGTTCCATTCAAAACGTGAGCGTTTTTAATAGTAACATAACCTCATAAAGTTGGGTCGGTGGATTAATCGGTGTTTATTATTATGAAGATAATTTAAACATTTCGATACAAAATTCAACAGTATCTTAGAGTAATATTTCAGGTTCGTAAAATTATGTTGGAGGATTAATCGGTCTTTTCGAAGGCTCCAATTTAAATGCATCGATACAGAACTCAACAGTTTAGTATTGTAGCATATCAGGTCTAGAAAATGTTGGCGGTTTTGTTGGAATGTGTAATAATATAGATCCAAGTTTAAACCCAAATATATCAATACATAATTCGACAATATAACAGAGTAATATATCAGGTGTTAACAACATCGGTGGATTTATTGGTCATTAAAATACTTCCACAAAAAATGCTTTTTCTATTTTGATGATACAAAATTCAAATATATTCCAAAATAATGTATCAGGTTCGTATATTGGCGGGTTTATCGGAAACTCTACGAACTTTAAAACTACAATTACTGGCTGCAAAATCCAACAAGTGCGCATAACCGCTGTTAATTACGTTGGAATCGTCCTAGGCTATAACTATGGTTTAAACACATTCACTTTCTCGAGCTCTTCTTCAATATTCAACTACATAAACAACGTGTTGCAATACGACTGCGCCACTTTCTCAAACGCATTCACGTAAATTGGCTGCTGAATGAGTGAAATAAAAATAATTATAATATTACAGTTCATGACTAAGATAATTATTTTCAATTAAGTAATTGGAATATTTCTTAAATAGATTATAAAGTTATATTCTAATTGATATTTATAATTAAATAGTGGTAATTAAATTATTATATTTCAATTATTCACTTATTCGAACACGTATATTCACCCAAATATATTCATCTGATATAAGGCTGTTATTCTTACAGCTTTTTTACAGCTGTATGAAAAGCTGTACTGTAAAACTGTAAAAGTTCGTTTTTACAGCTTTTTTAAAAAAGCTCAAAACTGTACAAAACTGGTGTTAAATAGTGCTTACTTAAATTTAAGTTAAACATTGATTTTTAAGTTTTTTAATCACACAAATATTTATATTTTTGGAATTATTTAGTGTAGATTCTTCTCGTATTAGCAATAATCATCTATTGTACATATAATATAATCTGATAACTGAAAATACATGAATATATTATGCTCACTTTTAATATTGCTGTTCAGTATTGTTGTTTATTTAAAAATTTATCACATTTCTCTTTATTTTTAACTATTACTGTTGTTAAAATGATAATTATATTCAAATTCTTTGTTCATAATTGTGCAAAATATTATTATTTCATTTTCTTTTAGCTCTAGTTCTTTTCTTTCAAGAAATTTTCTTAATTTTGCAATATTCTCTGGAAAATAAAGCATTAATACTCGATTTATCATGTTATCTAACACATTGTTACTAATTCGCAAGTGTAAGAAGTCCTATGTTCACGTATTACTCAATTTAGTTTAACGTAACTTATATGCCATATAATTCGTATGTTATATGAAGTTAGACGATATTTTAGTTAAAATACGAAGCATTTATATAATTTTAGTTTATTATAAAATTTTGTTTTCTTTTTGATACTTTTAATTGTTGCTTTCATCACCATTATATAAAAATATATTTAAATTTAAATACTTTTGTTTATACCACCTGTCTTATATTTTAATATTTTCAATAACTTTAGTGATGTTTGGTGTGGTATATATTATTATAAATAAGTAATAAAATCACTAAATACATCTACGTAATATAATAATCACTCCAAAATAGTCTAAAATAGTGTAAATTTCAGTAAAAATCGTACAGTTATCGAAAAGCTGTACTCACGCTTTACAGGTATTTTACAGTACAGTTTACAGCCCAAAATGGTCATTCTGTACTCAAGCTGTAAGAATAACAGCCTTAATCTGATATGATAATTAGTGGGAAACACCATTGAAAAGAGTCATAATAAAGGTGATGTATTTGCAATTAACACTTAACATTAAAGTATAGAAATTAATTATATGTGCACTTTAAGGCTTAGTTCTAACATAAGATTCTAGTTTTCCAACTAAATAACTCAGCTTATCTATTTTTTTAAAGTGAAATAAAAATATTAATATTTTTTAAATACTATATAACCTCATTCAGAAGGGGGTAACATTTTCGCTTATAAGGGGGTAGGTCAACTCGCTTACAATGGACATGTTTTTAGATACATTTTGGATACATTTCACTTATAAGGGTGTTGAAAATGGCAACCCCCTTATAAGTAAAAAGGCTACCCCTTGAGAACGAGGTTATGTAGTATAACATAAAGTTACAGTAGATTGTAAAAATAATTATGCCAACTACATTTACCATCATCATTAAGCATACAACAAGTCTAAATACAACAATAATACCTCTTAATTATGAATTAATAGGTAATCTCTTTACATATTTTATTCACTTGCTTTTATTTATCAATATTTATCTAATATTATTGAAATACCATTGAGAAGAGTAATAGTAAAGGTAATGTAATGAAATTACATTAAAGTTCAATAATTAATAATATGTGCATTTTAAGGCTTAATTCTAACGTAAGATCCCAATTTTCCAATTAACTAACTCAGCATATCTATTTCTTTCATAATTAAGAGATGGAATACAATTCTCACATTACAATTATTCATCTCTCATAACGCCTATATTTATTCAAATATATTCGCTCCAATCATGTCTCTTCCTTGGGTTGAGAAGTACCGCCCGCAGACCACGGCCGAGATAGTGTCCCACGAGCGCATTAAGTCCCAGATCAACGCCTTCATCGACCAGAACGCCCTTCCGAACCTGCTCTTCCACGGCCCGGCCGGCGTCGGGAAAACTACGCTCATCAAGTCCATTGCGCGCCAGATGTTCGGGCCCGCGTATCAGAACCAGATCATCGAGATAAACGCCTCCGACGAGAACGGGATCGACGTCGTGCGAGACAAAATCTCCGCCTTCGTCAAAACGAAGCAGCTCTTCCAAACGGAGCAGAAGACGAAGCTGGTCGTCCTGGACGAGTGCGACCAGATGTCCTCCGTCGCCCAGGGCGCCCTGCGTAGAATCATCGAGCTCTCGGCCGGCCAGGCCAGATTCTGCCTCATCTGCAACTACATCTCCAAGGTCATCCCGCCTCTGCAATCCAGGTGCGCGGTGTTCAGGTTCAGGCCGGTGCCCAAGGAGCAGTGCATCGAAATGCTGCAGCGCGTGGCTCTCGCAGAAGCTATCAGCTGCGACAACCAAACGCTCAACGCGGTCTACGAAGTCGGATGCGGTCTAGTCCGATATAGTAGTCAACAAATTTTCATTATAATATGTTATAATGAAAGATGTACCTGTAGTATTCCACGTAGTGCTTTAGAAGTGCCAATAATTATTGTCTGGAGGATCTAACCAAATATCTTTTTAGTGTAATTCAACAATAATGTCAAAATAAATCATTATTTTATTTTCTGCTTTTCGCTATCAATTGCCCTGGGTGTAATAATTGTGGAAAATAATCGAGAACTCCACTCCATTGACGGAAGTCGAGTTAAAAGTATTGCATACTTTATAATGAATAATATATTACAAACGTACTGATCAAAATAGTAAATGCTAAAAATACTAGGTTGAACATTCTGATTCTATATCAGAGTAATAAGTATATGTGTATTCTTAATCATTAAAAGTTATAAGTAAAACTGAGTAGTTATTGAGTCTCTGGTAAAACATTAAGCTAACCAAAAAACATGTCTTAAGATAAATGAACAATTTGTCTAGAGAATGCAAACTGAAATTCCTGAAAAATAAGAAATCTCAAATTCTGAAGGTTGAAGCGGACGCTTTAGAACTCGACATCAGTTGTTGATGCACATCCTGAGATACTCTGAAAAACATAACAGCTTTTACATCTAATAATTATTTGTAAACTTTTTTGTAATAGTTGCTACAAAACTTCCGCCCGGTAACAAACCAAGAATAAAATGAAATAAAATTGTTATAATTATAATAAATAACTATATAGATATAATGAAAGCTTAAAATTAACTATTTTGACCTTTTAAACGTCAACCAAAAAAAGGATAATACATATAAAGCAACCATAATGATTAATTCTTTATAATATATAATAAAGTTTAAGTTGAAGCTCCTTATTGTCCAGAGATAATCAATTTTTAGGCATTTTAGCTAAAATGTCAAACAGGAAGTAGTTTGACTTATTAAATCCATGTTCCAAACATTAAAATAGTCTTTAAATATTCTATTATATTTACTTACACTTCAGAAATGAACAAGTACATAAGTTAAGCTTAAAACAGCAAGTGATGTAACATTTGGTAAAAAATATTTATAAAATACTAAATATAAGTACATTTAATCATTATTTGAAATCTTTTAGGTTTATTATATTATTTAAGTTTAGTTCAACAGATTTGTAGTTAATCTAAGAAGATTGAAATCTTTTGATAGATATTTATTACTTTTACAATAATATAGAAATGATAGATGATAAATATTAACATTATTTCAAAATATATAAATGAGATTCACTAGTAGATAGCGAGAGGTGTTTTGTTTATATAATTCTAATAGATATATTGTAATATAACAAAATAGTTGGCCAAATAATATAATATCAAAAATTGAGATAATTTTAGATAATAGAGGAGTGAGGGTAAACTATTGTATTAATCATGAACCGGTAAATGTCTATGGAGCAGTTTCCCTCATTAAAAACTGTTTTGGAGATATGATATTTTTCTCAAAAATGACTTAATTCTTATAGAGATATTGATCAATTTTTAGTAATTTATTAAGATTGAACTAGTTCGATGAAAATACTCTGGAATTCTTCGTGATAATTAATAGTGGTAATCTTAATGTAGTCGAATATTTCACTAGATAAGGGTTAACCCTTATTAGACGAACTACACTCATTGAGTGTGAAACAAGGCTTCATATATCGCCATATTACCAGGTTTGGCCTCACCGAATTACTGTTTAAATTATTTCCACCCCAGAACAGAAAATATTAAATATTTTAAAATATTAAATATTTAATATTTAAATAAACAACAAGTTAACATTATGACGCTAAACTATTCCAGTCTCTCCAAATGATGTTAAAAATGCATGTAATTCATTGTTAGCCACTCATTTGATCCAGTTGACTTAGTTGAAAATAATTCCGATAATTCTAAACATTTAGATTACTCAGTGTGAAGTTCAACTCAAATAATTTGTTACAAAATAATGGTATACCAATGTTCTGCAAAGTAAATAAAAGCCCTTACTGGTGGTGAATAAAATAAAGTTGAGATAGGTGAGTACTTATATACATATAGTTATATTGAATAGATCTACAGAGCGCTGCTGAGTGAGTCGGAAAAGCTCACCGTCTAATAAGGGTTAATGTGCGTTTTTACACCCCAAAAGCGCCTTTAAAACAAATATGACGTAAAAAAGTCCTTACATTAGATAGAATAGCTGTATATAATAACCTGGAAAATCAACACAATAAATTTTTAAATTTTTACTTGGTTATAGTAAAATGTTTGATGAATATTAATTGCAATTTAGTGTTGATGTCTTAAAATATAATCTTGACAATAGTTATGAAAGTGGAATCATCATATATCGCAATAATAATTGCTTTTTGACGTATTTTACATATTATTTTACTTCAACTTAAAGTCATTACGAAAGTGAAGTACTACATAACCTCGTTCTCAAGGGGGTAGCCTTTTCACTTATAAGGGGGCTACCCCCTTCTGAATGAGGTTATGAAGTATTTTAAAATGTAAGCAAATTACAAGCGTTTAATGAAGTGATTACAATAAAACCATTCAATTTAGAGATAATTATGTTAATTTTGAAAAATTAATGAACTAGATTAATGGTTATTATAGTTTATTGCAATGCAATTACCTATTATCAATTATTTCATCTTATAATTATAAAAATGAAAAACACGAAAATGTTTAAACCCATATTTTGACATGATTTTAGATATGCTAATGTGATATTTATAGTAATTTTCAAGTTATTAGAAAGTATAATAGATCATCTGCAGATTTGAAAAACATGTGCATGTTCGTGTATATGTGCACTTTATTTTAACTACTACAGAAATCCGCATATAAGAGGGGTACCCCTTCAAAAAAGCTCCTAACCCTCTTATAAATGACGAAGCTCACTTCTGAGTTATCTTTTTGTATCATAATAATGTTAAAAATAGCTAAAATAATCATAAATATAAGCTATTTATGAGGGTATTTTGTAAGACTTGGTTCATTTATATAGGGGGTCCGAAAATTATTGGTCAACCCTCTTATAAATGGGGCCGGGCCCCCCTTATAAATGAAAAAGGACCCCTCTTATATGTGGATTTCTGTAGTAAAAATAAACGACTTAGTATTAGATTTATATTAACTTCTATATGTAATCACATTTTTATAAATTCCACACCATACCAATATTTAAATGTTAGTATTACAAAGCTACATTTATCAGATGTTTATGTTTACGTAAACGTCCTTTAAAAGCGCAGATCGGTATATTTCTTAAGAGATATGCAACAATATCAATGTCGGAAAATACAGAAAAAGTATCGGTTATTGCCTAAAAGAGTCCTATTTGTCTTCTAGAGTCCAATCAGGCAGCGTAACGCATTCTCCAGGCAACCAGGTCCACTACACCTTGTACGCGACGAAGGCCCAGGATTTTCAGATGCACGTCACCTACCAGATGGCCGACCTCCCTTCCTTTGCTCTTTTTGGCCTCACGCAGAGCCTCCAGCTTCAGAACTCCAACTTCTCCGTTTACGTTCCCCAATAGCTGGCCCAAGGCGCCCTCGTCTGCTTCCAGTGCGATGTGAACGCCTCGACGACCGATTTCCTCTTTTCGGCTTCTGGTCAAAACATTTCGGGTCTAGTTATGACTCCGTTTAAGATTTTGGTTTTGGACAACTCATTCGCCCAGTTTAGGCTTAACGGGGTTAATGTGGGTGGAGTTCTGCTTAACGGCTCTGGTATTGATTTGAGTCTAGTTGAGTGCAATATTTCTGGCCATATAACTAGCTAGAATGTATCCGGATCCATAGCCGCGTTTGTGGGAATAATAACTGTCCACGCGAGCAACGTTAAGGTTTGCGCGAACGTTGGAAGGTTTGGACAAGGAAGCGTTAATGCGGTCGGAATAACGGATATCTGCAACTTATGCAAAGATTCCATTTACGCTTACGGGCTATGCGTGAAGGCTTTCAACAACAGCTACTATAATAATTAATAGTTGGTTTGCTTGGACTCGTTTTACTTTGACGGAGAAGAATGCTCTTGTCGAGAAGGGCAGGTTGCTAACGGAACTTCGTGCGTTAAAATACTGAATTCAGTTAACAGCTTGATATAAAATATAACTGATCTAGAATCATAAATGAACTAGATGCAAGATATAATATCAAGCCTCGTGAAACAAATTAATTGCACGAATTCGGGAAAGTAGTACATTGGTGATTCTTGTGTCGATGTTAGTTGTCCGATTTTAGGTTAAAAACCGGTAAACGGAATCTGTCAATGCACTAATACAAACGCGATAGTCTAGGACAATATTTGCGTCTGTCCATAGTTTTCAACTCTGATTGGTTCCATCTGCACCGGTCCAGAAAATTCAGTTTTGATTAATGGGACTTTCAAGTGCGTGGGCGACCTTATCATGCAGGCTGGCGTTTGCTCGTGTCCGACGGCTGGCGCTGCTTTTTACAACGGAGCGTGCACTTGTGGAGTCAATGGACAAAACACCTCAAATATGTGCAGCTGTCCAGCTAACTCTGTTTTGGTTTCTGGAGTGTGTACTTGTAATATCTCTGGATAGACCATGAAGTCAGGAGCATGCGTTTGTACCACTTCGGGAGCGTTTGTAAACAACGGAGCTTGCACCTGCGGTGTTAATGGAGTAAACAATTCTAATATCTGCAGCTGTCCAACTAACTCAGTATTAGTTGGAAATGCCTGCACCTGCAACGTAATTTCAGGATAAACGATGGTTTCGGGCGCTTGCGCTTGTTCTACTTTTGGCGCGTTTGTAAGCGGTTCTGCCTGTACTTGTGGCGTGAATGGATTAAATAATTCGAATACTTGCAACTGTCCGGCTAATTCAGCTTTGGTTTCAGGAGTTTGTACCTGCAACGTCATTCTAGGCCAAACCATGAAATCTGGCGTTTGCTCTTGTAACACCACCGGCGCTTTTGTTTCAAATGGGGCTTGTACTTGTGGAGTTGATTCTTTGAACATGACGAATACCTGCAGCTGTCCGGCTAGTTCTAGCTTGGTTGGAGGAAAATGCACGTGCAGCATTACAGGCTAAACGGTGCAAGCTGGAGCGTGCGCCTGCTTCACTTCTGGAGCTTTCGTTTCCAATGGAGCTTGTACCTGTGGAACTAATTCTTTGAACATCTCCAACGTTTGTAGCTGCCCGTAGAACTCCAACTTAGTCAGTGGAGTTTGCACTTGTAATGTCTCTGGATAGTCCATGCAATCTGGAGCGTGTGTTTGTCCATCTGGATAGTCTTTGGTTAATGGAGTTTGTTCGGCCGCTGTTATAATAAACGGTTCCGACAGCACGTTTTAATGCAGCCAAAGCGTTTACGTAACTACTTTTGACATCGAAACGGCGACGAATCTTTTGCCGACTCCGCTCAGTTTCAGCCAATACTAAATATTCGCGTCTTCGAGTGTGGTTACAAACGCATTCATTGACATCTCGGACAACGTTTACACAACAGTGAACCCGCTATTCCAGAGCCAAACCAGCTTCACGAACATTAAGATCCAGATCGGGACGCAGACGATGACCAGCGGCTCAATATTAGCACCTGAAACTACAGCCACTATAACGATCAATCAAATGAATATACTTTCAAAAGCTGGAACCACGCTTACGCTGTCTTCGTGGCTTAACATTCTCGTGGCTTCTTCAACGAACACCAAGATTAGCACTTTGCTGGTGAATCTGAACTTCGCGATGTCGACCGGAAGCATAACACTTATTAACACCGCTAGCGGCACCATGAACATAACTGGGTATGTAATTCTTGGAAATTATTAAAGCTCTTCTACGGTTGCAATGATTTCGGTTACGGTTAGTTCTGGAATTGTTAATATAAGTTAGGTCAGTTTCAAACCGACTGTTTACAATGTTGGAAACAGCTCTTCGTATTTGTTCGGTAATATTACTTCGAATTCATTTTCGGTTAGTAACGTCGCCATCGTTATTGGAAATAGTTCATATCAACAAGTTCTGACATCTGCTTCTTCAACTAGTACTAATATATATTAGTTTGGCGGAATCATTACAAATATTATCGGTTCGTCTGAAGTAACAATTAATAATGTTATTTCAGATTGCTTTTAGTACATTAACACCAGTTATGTTTAGGATTCAGGATTTATTGTAGGATCTGGATAAATAATCGCAATAAGTGTTAATATTACTAATGTGTGCATGCAATAAAAAATTACAAGTTCTACTCAATAATTTAATTTTTTTGGTCTAATTGGTAGAAATGCAGGCAATTCTTCAATTTAATAAATAATAGTGATGATTTCTGTTCAAGGAACATTATTTGTAGGTTTTGGTTTAACTGGATTTTAATATTGGGAATCGCTTTATTCTGAAGTAGTAAACGCAAGAACTATAATTATTCTGAGTAACAACACTGCAGAAGCTGTCGGGGCGCTGTTCGGGGCCTAACCCGCGATAAACTGTTCCATTCAAAACGTGAGCGTTTTTAATAGTAACATAACCTCATAAAGTTGGGTCGGTGGATTAATCGGTGTTTATTATTATGAAGATAATTTAAACATTTCGATACAAAATTCAACAGTATCTTAGAGTAATATTTCAGGTTCGTAAAATTATGTTGGAGGATTAATCGGTCTTTTCGAAGGCTCCAATTTAAATGCATCGATACAGAACTCAACAGTTTAGTATTGTAGCATATCAGGTCTAGAAAATGTTGGCGGTTTTGTTGGAATGTGTAATAATATAGATCCAAGTTTAAACCCAAATATATCAATACATAATTCGACAATATAACAGAGTAATATATCAGGTGTTAACAACATCGGTGGATTTATTGGTCATTAAAATACTTCCACAAAAAATGCTTTTTCTATTTTGATGATACAAAATTCAAATATATTCCAAAATAATGTATCAGGTTCGTATATTGGCGGGTTTATCGGAAACTCTACGAACTTTAAAACTACAATTACTGGCTGCAAAATCCAACAAGTGCGCATAACCGCTGTTAATTACGTTGGAATCGTCCTAGGCTATAACTATGGTTTAAACACATTCACTTTCTCGAGCTCTTCTTCAATATTCAACTACATAAACAACGTGTTGCAATACGACTGCGCCACTTTCTCAAACGCATTCACGTAAATTGGCTGCTGAATGAGTGAAATAAAAATAATTATAATATTACAGTTCATGACTAAGATAATTATTTTCAATTAAGTAATTGGAATATTTCTTAAATAGATTATAAAGTTATATTCTAATTGATATTTATAATTAAATAGTGGTAATTAAATTATTATATTTCAATTATTCACTTATTCGAACACGTATATTCACCCAAATATATTCATCTGATATAAGGCTGTTATTCTTACAGCTTTTTTACAGCTGTATGAAAAGCTGTACTGTAAAACTGTAAAAGTTCGTTTTTACAGCTTTTTTAAAAAAGCTCAAAACTGTACAAAACTGGTGTTAAATAGTGCTTACTTAAATTTAAGTTAAACATTGATTTTTAAGTTTTTTAATCACACAAATATTTATATTTTTGGAATTATTTAGTGTAGATTCTTCTCGTATTAGCAATAATCATCTATTGTACATATAATATAATCTGATAACTGAAAATACATGAATATATTATGCTCACTTTTAATATTGCTGTTCAGTATTGTTGTTTATTTAAAAATTTATCACATTTCTCTTTATTTTTAACTATTACTGTTGTTAAAATGATAATTATATTCAAATTCTTTGTTCATAATTGTGCAAAATATTATTATTTCATTTTCTTTTAGCTCTAGTTCTTTTCTTTCAAGAAATTTTCTTAATTTTGCAATATTCTCTGGAAAATAAAGCATTAATACTCGATTTATCATGTTATCTAACACATTGTTACTAATTCGCAAGTGTAAGAAGTCCTATGTTCACGTATTACTCAATTTAGTTTAACGTAACTTATATGCCATATAATTCGTATGTTATATGAAGTTAGACGATATTTTAGTTAAAATACGAAGCATTTATATAATTTTAGTTTATTATAAAATTTTGTTTTCTTTTTGATACTTTTAATTGTTGCTTTCATCACCATTATATAAAAATATATTTAAATTTAAATACTTTTGTTTATACCACCTGTCTTATATTTTAATATTTTCAATAACTTTAGTGATGTTTGGTGTGGTATATATTATTATAAATAAGTAATAAAATCACTAAATACATCTACGTAATATAATAATCACTCCAAAATAGTCTAAAATAGTGTAAATTTCAGTAAAAATCGTACAGTTATCGAAAAGCTGTACTCACGCTTTACAGGTATTTTACAGTACAGTTTACAGCCCAAAATGGTCATTCTGTACTCAAGCTGTAAGAATAACAGCCTTAATCTGATATGATAATTAGTGGGAAACACCATTGAAAAGAGTCATAATAAAGGTGATGTATTTGCAATTAACACTTAACATTAAAGTATAGAAATTAATTATATGTGCACTTTAAGGCTTAGTTCTAACATAAGATTCTAGTTTTCCAACTAAATAACTCAGCTTATCTATTTTTTTAAAGTGAAATAAAAATATTAATATTTTTTAAATACTATATAACCTCATTCAGAAGGGGGTAACATTTTCGCTTATAAGGGGGTAGGTCAACTCGCTTACAATGGACATGTTTTTAGATACATTTTGGATACATTTCACTTATAAGGGTGTTGAAAATGGCAACCCCCTTATAAGTAAAAAGGCTACCCCTTGAGAACGAGGTTATGTAGTATAACATAAAGTTACAGTAGATTGTAAAAATAATTATGCCAACTACATTTACCATCATCATTAAGCATACAACAAGTCTAAATACAACAATAATACCTCTTAATTATGAATTAATAGGTAATCTCTTTACATATTTTATTCACTTGCTTTTATTTATCAATATTTATCTAATATTATTGAAATACCATTGAGAAGAGTAATAGTAAAGGTAATGTAATGAAATTACATTAAAGTTCAATAATTAATAATATGTGCATTTTAAGGCTTAATTCTAACGTAAGATCCCAATTTTCCAATTAACTAACTCAGCATATCTATTTCTTTCATAATTAAGAGATGGAATACAATTCTCACATTACAATTATTCATCTCTCATAACGCCTATATTTATTCAAATATATTCGCTCCAATCATGTCTCTTCCTTGGGTTGAGAAGTACCGCCCGCAGACCACGGCCGAGATAGTGTCCCACGAGCGCATTAAGTCCCAGATCAACGCCTTCATCGACCAGAACGCCCTTCCGAACCTGCTCTTCCACGGCCCGGCCGGCGTCGGGAAAACTACGCTCATCAAGTCCATTGCGCGCCAGATGTTCGGGCCCGCGTACCAGAACCAGATCATCGAGATAAACGCCTCCGACGAGAACGGGATCGACGTCGTGCGAGACAAAATCTCCGCCTTCGTCAAAACGAAGCAGCTCTTCCAAACGGAGCAGAAGACGAAGCTGGTCGTCCTGGACGAGTGCGACCAGATGTCCTCCGTCGCCCAGGGCGCCCTGCGTAGAATCATCGAGCTCTCGGCCGGCCAGGCCAGATTCTGCCTCATCTGCAACTACATCTCCAAGGTCATCCCGCCTCTGCAATCCAGGTGCGCGGTGTTCAGGTTCAGGCCGGTGCCCAAGGAGCAGTGCATCGAAATGCTGCAGCGCGTGGCTCTCGCAGAAGCTCTCAGCTGCGACAACCAAACGCTCAACGCGGTCTACGAAGTCGGATGCGGTGACATGAGACAGTCAATAAACCTCCTCGAAAGCTGCGCCATGTCCGGAAAACCAATGACACACGAACTCGTATTCGACATCGCAGCCAGACCAAGTTAAACGGTGTCAAAACAGTTCATTCAGCCCATGACATTCCAAGAACGATACGACTACAGCCTGGAAATTTTAGCATCCGGGGTGAGCCTCGAAGACCTCATCGCAGCCGTCTACAAAGAAATAATGAAAGATAGCACCGTCGCACAAACACAGAAATAAAAATGGATCAAATCACTAGCTGGCATCGAAGAAGCCATGCAACTAGGAGCAGACCTTAGAAGCCAATTAGCTGGGTTCGTTGGCACAATTTCCGATTTGCCGTTGTGATATCTCAAAATATTTTATCATACTTTTTGTTATAATTTGTCTAACATTATTATTCAACATTATTATTGTTTAATACCCACTTGAATAATGGGTTGCGGCGCAAATTAAGAAGAAACATATACGTGGTTTCAAGCAGCTAAAGCTGGTAATATACCTGTAATTTAATAATTAATCCCAAAAATGGCCAGATAAGTTGATTAAAGAATTACTGATGCAGACCAAGATTAATTCCATGGATTTTCGGCAATACATTATGCTGTTATATACGAGTAAATTGATGCAGTGCAAGAGTTAATCGAACATGAGTACTTTAGCAGATTACAGTCCGATATTTAAATCATGGCTCCTAATATTGGTCCGTAAGCTAAATATATGCTGAAAGAAGGCTCATCAATAATTCATTTGTCAATTCTAGTAGCAAATTACGAAATCACTAAGTATATTTTGAATTACTCCCATAAGTCTGGATAATCATTAATTGGAATTCCAGATGCCAATGGACAATATGCTATAAATCTTTTGTTTAGTATTTAAACAACAAATTATGTAATCAAAGTTCTTCACAACTAAGCTATGGAGTCAGAGCTAAATTGTGACTTCATTTCAAAATAGTGTCCAGGACCATTACATATGGCTGGCTTATTCGGCAGATATAAATTAATAGAGCATCTTCTTGAATATATTCAAGCGCATCCTTAGGTAGAATATTTGGATTTCAAAGAGAGTATTTTCAAATTAGTATTGATGGTTCATTAAAATTAAAGTCCTATTGATGCTGCCAAAATGCCTATGGATATATCTAGGTGCGGTGTAATATCTTCTGAGCGGTTTAGGTGTTAGTAAGCAATTTAATAGCTAGTTGAAATGGCGATACAGTATTTATTGGATTAGGGCGGAATTAGTGCGTAAATAGCACAAGACTATTAAACGTTCTAGGCTAGTAAAGAGTGAAGTATTATTGAAATTACCATAAAAGAAAGATTTTACTTTGATTATGATAAATAACATTATAAATAAGAAGTTGGATTAAAACACAAAGTATTTTTGAATTTTAATAGTATATATGTATTTAAACACATTATAGCTGTCCCAGTGTTATCATGTTTAACAGACAACAGCATAAGATATTTTATAAGAATATAACATGACTTTATAAGTATGAATAAAAATTTAACGTATAATTGTGTATTGCTGTCAATCATATTATAATTCATTATTATTGCAGTTAGATTGTAAAATGAATGTATCATCCATTGAATTCATTGCAACAACACTTGTAATTCTTATAACATGTTAAAAATAGATATATTCTGTCCATCTTCTAATTATTTACGCAGTATTATTAAATTAACTTACACTTCACAGATGAGAAGAAACATGTTCACCTTCTGCTAAAATCAGCCATCACCTTAACTGCAACAGATCCCAAAAATTCTGTCAAACAGATCAGTGGTTCTCCCCCACTCAGAGGAGCACCCGATTAAAATAATAAACGCCTACAAACTCATTCAGGAACTCGGCCGCGGTTCCTTCGGACAAGTTTTCCTGGCCGTGAACATAATGCAGCAAAAGTTCGCCATGAAAATCTCGCCCGAGAAAATGGCAAAATACACCAAGATAGAAGCGGCTATACTAAAGAGGCTCGAACAGTTCGACATCTCGCCCAAAATGATTGAGGCGTTCGAATTCGAACAACAATACTGCGTCGTCATGAGCCTGTGCGAATAAACACTCGCGGACTTCATCAGGCAAGACATCTCAATCAACCAACGCAGAACACTCATGAAAAACATCGCAGAACAACTCAACACACTACACGAAAACGAAATCATACACGCAGACATCAAAATGGACAACTACCTGCTGCTACAGAAAAATGTAGCAAGCTCGGTGAAAACTATCGACTACTCGTCGTCAATACAACTTCCTGCTACGTATTTCCCAACAAAACTGCAATCAAGATACTTCAAATCACCCGAAGTACTCCACAAAAAGTCATACCACAAACAAATTGACTGCTGGAGCCTTGGCTGCTTATTCTTCGAAATAGTGTTTCAAAGACCACTATTCCCAGCTAAAACCGACGAAATGCTATGCCTATAGCAAAGCTGTCTTCTCGGACCTATCGAATATGGAGATGAGTAGTTCATGACCAGATCCACAAGTTATCTGTTTTCATCTTATAGTGAGTAATTAACTTCACTTGGATACACTGAAAAATCGGTACTAATTCCAACTTCTGATGTTTTAGATGCAACTGGCAGAGAAGAGTGCTATCCTCGAACTCTTAGCAATTTAGTAAGCAAATTAAATTGGTCAGATAAATTGAAGAATAGCTATCTCATATTATTAAATGGACTGCTGTAATATGATCCTAAATTAAGATGGACATGTGAAGATGTGCTTTAAAGTGACTTTTTCAACAGTTTATGAGTTCGCTTGTAAAATTATAGAAGGAGCTAAAATTACAGACGCTATTACAGAAGATAACAATCAAATATATTTCCATGTGGGTTGACTGAGAGATTGCTTAGTTCTATGTTTAGTTCCTTTGTATTATTTCAATTTATTTCATGTGTTTAATTTATGTTCTATAATTATTTAAATATAAAATATAACTATATAAACATATTTTATCCACTTCCCTACCTACAAATGGATTACACCTTCAAGTTCAATGAGATGCGTGAAAAATATCATTCTTAAAGTAAGCCAACTGAATATACATAGCCAGTAGAAGAAGACAATGCAAAAGACTGTGAATGGGTTGTTAAAAGTGAAGAAATTCGTAGTTACTTGAACGAAATTGAAATGAAACAAAATGAATTAGAATTAAGAATAGTTGAGACACAAAAATACAAATATAAGGAATCTCACAATTAAATAGTCATGTCCACAAGATTTTAAATCAAACAAAAAATTAGTTAAGTAAATGGTATGATTAAAGCTTATAAAGACTTGAAAATTAAAAAAGTTACTCCAGAAACAAAAGCCATGAAACAAAACGTATCTGAAGCATTTATAGCGCGTGCCTAGTACTTAGGAGCTAGATTTAAAGATTAAAGTGCTAGATTTTTAGATGATTTTACCAGAGAAATAACAGCTAACCAAGGCAAATAGCAAGTGTAGATATCTTCAGAAGCTGCAAAAGTGTATGATTAAGCTAAACAAGAAATGTAGCTCATTGTTGATGAAATCAATCAAATTGTTGAAATGGTTGGTTAAATGGTTGCATGCGTCTATGAATGTGGTACCATATTAAATAGAATAGACGGATATCTTACTGAAGCCGAAGAGTTTATAGAGAAGGGTGTTGTTAACTTAAAGAAAACTGTAGAAATTCAGAAATCTGTTAACAAACTTAGAGGATTTACATATGCTGTCATTGCTGCCGACTATGTTCTTTGTGTCATAAATTACATATTGTGATGCTGTTTGATCATATACACTGTAATATTATTGCATTTTTATTAATCATATTAATATAACATCATTTTTACAAAACTGCATCAAACAATTCTTTTAATTCAATTTGAACCTGTGCCAATTCTTCTTTTTATTTAATGCTTTGTATTTAAATTTCTTCTATTTAGAAACAACGATCAAAATGTTCACATATTTCTTTTTGTTCTGCTTTTACTTTTTCAAACTTTTTGTAAAGATCAGCTATATCGCGTTCAATATGACTTAATGTGCGAGTGCAACTGTGAAACATCTCGCTTTATTTAGAAACGAATTGACCAAAAGTTTCACTTACCAGTTTTAACATATAGTCTTCTTAGTTTATGGACTAAGCATATTGTTATAAAAAGGCGCAATTAATTACACCCTATGTAATATCGGATGGCTTTTTACCGTTTTTTAGTTCTGATTAGACGTCCGGTATATCACTTTCTTAGTTTTTGAATAGTTTCTCGGAAGTCTTTATCGACTATCTCATTTTTGATCTGTTCAACATTGAAGCGAATAACTAATATTAGTTCATATTTGCAGTGTATATACTAATTATTGTTTATACACTTCAAATTAAACATGTAAGGTTGTTGTGCTCGGATAAGCCTGGACGACTGGTTTTATGCGGCTAAGAGAGGCGATTATCTTGCGATACAGAATAACATGTATCACGCAAAAAAGCGTGACAGGAGGCCGACGGACAAGTTGCCTGGAAATTATCGTGGTTTTGCAGCGATTCATTACGCGGTGATAAACGATAATTTGGAGGTGGTGAAGTTGTTGATTGAGCGTGAGTACTTATTAGCAGTGTAGTACGACCAGCCGATTCAGGCGCGTGCGATAAATTCAAATGCTGTGTACATGCTTCGTTCGCGGATGACCATTCTGCATTTGTCCATGTTGGTTGGCAACTTTGAGATGACGCGTTTTATCATTCAGTACTAGCACCGTTCTCGGAAATCTCTCTCGGGTGTGGTGGACAGTCACGGCCAGTTCGCGACCGAGCTCCTATTTCTGCTTAGCACAAATTCCTTTGTTCTTGATTTGTTAATGGTGCCCGAAATTCAAGAGGAGCTTCTGTTCGAGTTCACGGGGAGGAAGAAGCTCCCAGGGCCGATGATAAACGCGGCTCTGTTCGGACGAAGTTAAACGATTCAATTTATCGTTGACAATATAAATAAAGTTCCCGTTCAGTTCAAGAAGAGGATATTTAGATTGGCTTAGGTTAAGTACAAAGGAAAGGGCGTTTTAGAATGCTGTCAGGTGAATAGTTAAGTGAGTTAAGGGGATAAGGACAGAACGGCAGATGCTTTCACGTAACTGCTTTAAATCGCGGAAATGAAAGAAGAAGAAGTGTAATAAGTGAATTAAGATGATACTGGTGTATTAACTGAAAAATAAAATATAAAGTGAGCTAATTGTATATGGTGAACACGATATTTTATGAATCACACGCACTAAATAATTATATCTCAGCTTATTGAGTTAGTGTTTAACAGTGTTATAATTCTTCTAAACATTTTTACGGCAAATACAGGTTTTACAGCTAATACGGAGCTATATCAATTTTAAACACTCCAATGTGCATGTTCACCAAACAAAAATAGTTGTTGGCTGAGTGGTTTGATGCTGCGAGATCTGGAAATGTTGAGTTTATTCACGCAAATCTGGCGAAGCTGGGTGGCAGTGTGGACAAGAGGAAGACGGACACGTCGATAAATTCTTATTTTGGCTTTAGCGCAATTCATTACGCGGTTGTGCACGAGTAGTTGGACGTGCTGAAGGAGGTGATTGAGCGGGAGTACTTTTTGCGCCTGCCTCAGGATCAGCCAATTGTTGCTCCAGCCATTGGCCAGCGTGCTCAGTACATAATCCGCGAGGGCACTTCGATTCTGCATTTGGCTCTTTTGGTACAGAATCAAAGAATAGTTGAGTTCATATTGAACTATTAGCACCGTTCTGGTAAGTCAATTCTGTGCGTGCCCGATTCCAAGGGCCTCTTCTCGGTCGGGATCCTCTTCATGATTCAAACGGACGAGTTCGTTATCAGAACCCTCCACTCAAAACAAATGGAAGAAGAACTCATGTACGACTACAACGGAGCCGACGCTGGGCCAAGCCACCTCCACGTAGCCGGGATCTTCGGCCGATTCAAACTCATTGAACATTTACTAGAGTATATTCAGGCGGGATTGGCGAGTGTTGCGTTTTAATAAAGGATTTTTAACTTAGCTCTGGATGAGAATAGAGGGCACAGCACGGTGGACAGCTGCAAAATACCAATGGACATCAGGAGGTGCAACGTTCAGCCGAACGAGAGGCAACGGTGCATAGAAGCCATGCAAACACTCGTCAGAACCGCTAACGAATACTTCAGCTCACTGGACCAAATCCCTGACACACCCAACAAACAATACGAAAATCCAGTCCCTAGCCATGTGTGAACGTTATTTATCTTACATTAGGTTAGTATACCCACAAGTATACGAATATTGTATCTAAGGGGTATGTATCTAATCTTTGCGTTTCTAACTTTAAATATCAATACGGTTATTTATAGAAATTACTATATTCATGATGAAATGAATTCAAAAGCAGTTTTTAGAAAATACATTAATGCAAAATATAATTACACTGCAGACTACTCACGATATATGTGAACATACACATATTTTATTTTTTGTGAATCATGTCATTCTTATAATCTTAAAAACGATACAATAAGTTATGATTATGACAGATACCGTTATACATACCATGCTTTAATAATTTCTGTATAGTTTACTACCACTTCACAGTAATGGGTTGTGGCGCAGTTGATGAAGGGTTACTAAAAGACTGGTTTGAAGCTGCACGAAGTGGCGACATAGAATTTTTGAATAGATACTCATCTAGATGCTAAACGTAAGTTGATATGCGTGATTCAGCTCCAGAATATGGTGTTTATACAGGATTTAGTGCAATTCATTATGCAATAGTTTGTGATTAGTTTGAAGCAGTGTAAGAACTAATAGACGCAGAATACTTTTGTCGGTTGCCATATGATTGCCTGATAGTCGCACCTTCAATTGGGCCGCGTGCTTAATTTGTCTTGAGAGAAGGCATGAACATTCAGCATTTGAGTTTCCTCGTTGGAAATCCTAAAATATCAGAATATATTTTGAATTATACGCACAAATCTGGTCATAACTTAGTAGGTATTCCGGATTCTTAGGGTATGTTCTCTGTAAGCGTTTTATTCTTCATTCAAACAAACGACCTGGTAATTCGTCACTTACACTCTGATTTAATGGAGGAAGAAATTTAGTTGGATTATACAGGTTCAAAACCAAGTCCTAGTCATTTGCACATGAGTGGTTTGTTTGGACGGTACAAATTAGTTGAGCACCTTCTGGACTACATTAAATCCGGGGTCGCAACAACATAATTCGTTGAAAGAATTTACTCTCTAGCTCTAAAAACGCACAAATATTAAACAATTCTTGACGCATGTAAAATTCCCATGGACAAAAAACGATGTGGAACATCTCACGCCGAAAGGTAACGATGTTTAGAAGCAATGGAAAAACTAGTTGCAAAGGCGTTGGAGTATTTCGAGGACAACGGATTAGAACAGGATTTGGTAGAAAATTATAAATATGTAACTGTGATGACAGACGAAGACAAATTGTTACTAATGAAAGGCCCAAAGGGCACCAAACGTCCAGGATTAGGTCTTAACGGCTCACTGTCAAATAGCTCCATGAATTTAGGTGTAACTTCACTTAGCGATTCCAACCCATTCATGAACGAATCAAAATCTAATTTAGACGTTGCGAATAATAACGATAGCGGCACGTTATCGAATCGTGGTTCATCATCACATCGAGGTTCTATGTTGAAGATTAGCTAGAAAATTAATGACAATGAAGAAATAGAATGATATTGTATGAGTAGTTATTAACTAATAAATTTATATGTTATAAACTAAGGTGCTTAAACTTATAATCAACATTTTATGCAAGGCCATATAAACTATTATTTAATAATATTTAGTTTACTAAATATGTACTATTAGTACACATATAAGCATTAAATAAAGTCTCATATTTATGTAACTTCCCACACCCTCTCAAAATAGAAATGGCAGATACTTTATAAGAAAAAATGGTTCAAGAAGCTGCAATATTGTATAATTTTGTTATATACGTTTGTAACGATAAAGGTAAATCCAGTTTTGTTGATATTTTCAGTAAAAATGTTCAGTATATAAATTCATGTGAGGAGAAAAAGTTGTGCTCGCTTTTGCGTTTATACAACACGTTCCACGACTTCGAGCCGATGGTGTTGGTTCATTTGAACGAGTTTTTACCGCTGGATTTGCGTTATGACATCACGCACGATCCGCTGAACGTGGAGCTTCCACCGATCCTGGTTGAGCACATGGCCACGTGCCCCGAGCTTCACATGGCTCCAGAGGAGGATTTATATCCTCAAACTTTAAATTTAACTGTCTTATTTTTTGTTGATACGCTGAATTAAATAGTCCCACAACCAATAGCTGAACAGTTCAAGCTCCTTTTATCAAGATTCGTCCAAAGTCAGCCAGATACGAGCACTGAAGTCCTCTAGTTTATAGTTTAATCGGCCGAACTCATCAGCGAATTCCCCGAACTTCTCGCTGGTCTATTAATACACTTAGGCGTTGCTTGGTAGAATTACGCAGTTGAAATGATGAAATTTGTCTCCATTCAATAAATCGCTAAGGCTTACGGTGTCTATGAAAACGTTTCGAGTCAGGACACGTTCCGTAGAATAGTTGAATGCATTGAATTAAATAAACTCAATGATACATAATTATAATGGAGAGCAAATCTGATTCTACACACATAAAATCAAACGAAGTTAATGCGTGCACAACATTTATGAAGAAAATGAATGAAGTTAATAATATGTGCTAATAATATGTGAGAAATTAATAAATATGTATATCATGAGATAAATGCGAATTGTAATCCACTTCATCAAATGTCATTTACTCAATTATAAGCTGAGCAAGGTGAATATAGATTTATGAAACTTAAGCCATGGTAAATTTCTAAACTTAGTAACGCCATAAAGCTAGGAAAAATATTCAATGTTGAAATATTGGATGATACAAACATATACTATTTATAAAACAAAGAATCATAATATGATAATGAATAAGAAATAATTAGAATTGTTTCATCTGTTGTTGATGGAATTGTAGTAGAGGAAACTGATGCATGATGAAAAGTGTATGTTATATATGATTATTATTGTGTACAGATTTATGTTTACACGCCTAAATTTAATGTTATTTGTTTGTTATATTATGACTAGCAGTGCACAACTGTTATAAGTTAGCTACAGCGCCATATATTTAGTACTATTTAGACATCTAACTTTTAAAAGTATATATGAAAACTGTTGTGTAAATGCAAAACGTGGTCTCGTATTCATAATTTTCCACTCCCTCTCATTAAAACAAGAAATGGCAGATTCTTCTAAGGAATAAATCCTTCGTAATGCTGCGAGATTGCTGAGTTTTACTACGTAAGTATGTACTGATAAAGGCAAGGCCAATTTGGTGACTATTTTTAAAGATGATATTATCCGTCTTACATGCGAGGAGAAAAAGTTGTGCTCGCTTCTGCGTTTGTACAACACGTTCCACGACTTCGAGCCGATGGTCTTGGTTCATTTGAACGAGTTTTTACCGCTGGATTTGCGTTATGACATCACGCACGATCCGCTGAACGTGGAGCTTCCACCGATCCTGGTCGAGCATATGGCCACGTGCCCCGAGCTTCACATGGCTCCGGAAGAGGATCAATACGACGTTTTCCTGGCCGCGCTGAATCAGATAGTGTCCCAGCCAATCGCGGAGCAGTTCAAGCTCCTATTGTCCAGATTCGTCAAGGGCCAGCCCGAAACGCGCATTGAAGTCCTCCAGTTCATAATTAAATCGGCCGAGCTCCTCGGAGACTTCCCAGAACTCCTCGCCGGCCTCCTAGAGTACCTGAACAAGACCTGGTACAACTACGCCGTTGACACGATGAAATTCGCCTCCGTGCAACAAATCGCAATGGCCTACGGCGTCTTCGCCGAGAACGTCCCGAACCTGGACATGTTCCGCAGAATTGTCGAGTGCATCAAGCAAAACAAACTCATTGACACCCAGTTGAAGTGGAGAACGAATCTTATCCTCAACATCAAGAACCAAACGAAGCAGATGCTCACCATGTGCAACACACTCATGGACCAGCTCAAGAACTAGAAACCAAACCAGTTCGAGCCGAAGAAAATTGACGGACGCACCAGAAAACCCATCGTAAGCCAACAGAGACCAAATTATCAACAGATTCAGTACCAAGTAAGTAATCAACAGTCAGACACGTACAAAAACCACCTGAGCGAACTCAAAGCCATCATAGACCCACAAGACGACTCCGTAGAAGCAAGCTTTGACGTCATGGTAGGACACCTGGCTGAATTCTTCAACTGCAAAGCACAATACTCTCAAATGCTCGACCTAAAAATACCTATCAACTACAACCTCGTACTCGAAGTCTTCAAAAAGATCAACGGGAAAGAAATGGGCAAAAAGATTTGCCTACTCGCTGAAACACTCATGGAAAGCCCACACTCCAGCATATGGCAAGAAGCAGCCCTTTCAATGCTAGGTGGACAAAATAAAGCTACAATCCAATACCTTGAACTTGATGACGTTCTTGAATTGTAACGCGCTTTGACATTTAATGGAGAAGCCAGATACATCACTGAGTTTTTGAAAAAGGGTGTCACTTTCAAGCAATTGCAACCACTTTTAACTTCAACTTTCAACAACTTAGTATTTTGTCGTTACCAAGACTTATTAGACGAAAAAGTTATTTCTTAACGTTAGCTTATTGAAAATGTTATTTTCTACAACTCTCACGCAGATGATAACTATGGTTCTGATGCTTATAAACCACTTTCCTATGTTGATGAGAACAAAGTACAAACAGAATATCTCATTTTAGATTAAAATGGTAATGTTTGCAGGCCATTAAACCAATAGTCACAAGCGTTTACTCCATTTGAAAAGAAACTCAATAATATGAGCTTGTTCTAGAAACACAAGTATTACAGAAAATTTTAGGCTGAAATTGATTAGACTTGTTCTAATTCCTACAAATTTTAACACCCATTACGCACAAGATTTTATGATAAGAATAATGCTCTTAACAGATAATATTATAATGCATTTGCTAATGGCCACGAAAATACATCAGCACTTGGTCTTAATCCATATAACGTCTCTAATTTCGATTAAGACATCGAAAAACTATTCAACGAAATAGAAGATGCCAATTAACTTGAAGAACATTTGATGAGATACGACATTTACATTAATAATCTGAAGTTAACTCAACTGTTATTAAAAGCATTTTGTGAAGAACAAAAACCTAGTTAATTACAGTTACCACCAAACTGTTAGGTATTATTGAAAGCTGTTATATCGGAAGAATACTTCTAATAACTTCAATTATATCCATCCATTGCTGCACCGATGGTACTCGAAAGAGTTAATACACACCTTATTGAAATGCAGAAATGGAGAGAATTAGTTTGTGGACCTATGTTTTCTAAAAGAGTTAATTAAATTTATTTCAATAATTTAGATTTCTAATCAAGGAACCTTATTGAAATAGATAAGAAACTTGTATAATGCAAACTATTTTAATCTGAGCTTACTGCTCGTAAAGCTACCGCATCACTTCTCCAGAAGAAGGATATTAAACCATTGAACGAAGAAAAAGTGTAGTACCCATGGGAGACTGATTCCTTTGGCTTACCTAAATAATATGTTCAAAACCAATTTGGGTTTTAAAAGTAATCTGATTTCTATTAAAATTTAGCACTCAAAGCATCCGCCCCAGGTTGTTCCTGCTTATATCATGCAAGTGACGAATAAATAGAGTTTGAAAATGATGAATAAGAGCAAACAAACGTCAAAGAGATTGAAAAATTTGTTGAAAAGAGTTAATTATTCAATAGAGGGTTTTCACTTGCCTCACAAAATTCTAAGTAAAATAAATAACACTATTGTAGCGATGTTCATCATTTAATGATTCCTGTTAATTAGATTAATTAAGAGGCAATATCTTTCATTAAATCTCAATTAAGCAATAACGACACTATTCGTGGAAAGTTATTTGATAATTTGATGTCACTAGTAACATCAGGTTACCCTAAACTTATTGACTAATCTATATATAACTTTATACGCTTTTTAGTCATAATTTTAGATAGAAGTACTTTGCTTTACAATATTTCATAAAATCATCTTGAAATTAAAAACTACTCGTAGCTAGTATTCACTTAAAATGAATTCGATAAAGAAGAATTAACTAGCGCTTTTGACTAAGCAATGCTTAAAAGATCTTTATTCCAATAAATTGATGATATTTGGGCACCTGAAGATATTAAGACTCAAAAAGGAGCAAACGATTGGGAAACAATGTAAAATATGCTTTTAAGTTAAAAACCATATTCTGATGTAGAATTATTGGCAATATTTGGTAGTCAGGCATATATTGGTTTGAGCTTTAAAATGCTTTTGAGAACAATTAAACGCATGTTTGATGATCTTTTCGAAGGGTACCAGAGAATTGATGATCTTATTAATGGAAGAGAATCTATATAAACTTTGATGCAATAATAAACTTTTTCAGGTTTTCTTATAAGAATATAAATGGATGATGGAGTAAAAACTGTTTTGAAATCTAAGAAAAAATATTATATGCCTCTTGAGGTTGAGAATGTATTCAGATAAGCTGCGAGCGTTTTAAATGCTCAAACAATAATTGTTGAAAGAATAGAAGATATGCTCTGTTTTTCAGAAATAGATTTCTGATGTGATGAAACTAAAATCTATAAATTATATTATATAATGTTTCAATAATTCAAATAATATATCTCATTCTGCAACTCTACAAATACCTTAAAAGCAACATACTTTTCGTCCTCCAACTTCTGCGTTTAATCTAACCTCTTCACCAGATCCGATTCTAGCTAAATCGACATCTTTCCAAAGAATTCTAATTTACCCTATTGTATGAGCTTCTATCTAACCCTCTTGTGGTATTGCTATTACATTTTCTTTTCCAATAAAGGAATACTTTATATTATTTGACGAAATATTTTCAAGTTAAAGGAAACTTGTTTACTAATATTTTGAAACCAAAATGTCATGTGATTACTTATTATTTTGTTGCACCATAAGCGGAATACCTACACAGGTTCCAGATATTTTAATTGTTATACTCCTCATTGTTAGTTTCTATTTCTACTAATCTCTTTATTCAACTGCTTTTTGTGTTAATTCGTTGACGTCAGCCCATTAAATTCTAAATTCTGATTTAAACTACCCTATTTAATAGCCAGAAAATCCAACTTTTAAGTTATAATTTTAATTAGCTGGTATTTAAAACGTTGAAACCACTCTGAAAGGCTTTAACACATTCTATACAAATCCAATTATTGGTTTTCCAGATCCATTGTAAATTATAATAGATTATTCTTATTGATCATTTATATAACAAGGTTTAATTGTTACTTAAAACTAATCTGTAAATAGTTAGTCTACATACCCATTAATATTTTTCATGTTAATACCAAGCAATCTGTTTTCAACTAATATGTTTCTTGTGCGAGGATGTCTTACAGTTTCATTTATACATAATTTTGCCATGAACATTATTGGTTATGTCCATAAATATGATTTGTTAGATTGATAAGTAGCTATTGATAACTCAAATTTTTGTTCAATTTGCACAGGCAAACGTAAATTAGGCTCGTTTATCATTAATTTATATAGTTGTTAACGTAGAGTTTTTGGAATTTGGAACTTAACTTATAAATTCGCTGCATTATAATCATTTGAGTTAAATAGTGTGTTTGTATCAACAATTAGCTGACTTAATTTTTTCTAGTCTCGATCAATAAATTTACATTCAAATACTTGTGAAATTACTGGGATTTATTATGATAGTTAACTTTGATATTCTAATAATCTGTTTAATTCAGGTATTTCTGGTAAATTAGTTGGATATATCTAAATACAAAGCTTTTGGACATTTATATTTTTATATTGCATAGCCTTATGCCTAAAATTTACTGGATATTATTTGATAATTTCTTTATTGTCATTTTTGTCCAAAGTATTTTAAATATATAGTTTATTTCTAGAAGATCTTAAAGGGCCTGGGCTAAATTCTTATTTTAATCCACTATTTTGAACTTTGGTCATTTTCTTTGCACTCTCTTTTAAATCTTGTTACTATTTCACTTAACTAATAATATTTTGTGCTTCAGATTCTTTTTAAATAATTAATTCTCCAACATCATTTACATTATTAACTTAAACATCAGGTAACAACTACAAATAATTAAGGTGCTCCACATTTAAGCATTTCGCTTTTTCAACTAAACTTGCCCTTGAATTTAATCCTTCAACATTTTTAAAGACAGCATTTGGTTTGCCAATGGCTCGTTCTACTTCTAAATTCTAGCCAAACTTAACTTTCAAATCAACTGCTTCTATTGTTTCATTATCAAATTGATCTTCGTAAGTAAATGTTGGAAGTGCTTAAAGTTCATCAGAAGTATATTCCCTATCAGTTCTTAAACCAAAGATTCGCATATGTAAATTTTCAAATACTTTAGGTATTTATGGAAGATTTTTAGAATCTACATCTGAAATAACTACTCCAATTTCCATATTAATGGTCATTAATTATCCAGGTGATAATTTGTCAATTAGTGGTACATCTGTTTTTAACTGTATTTTAAAATTACTAAATTCTTTTACAGGAGTAACTAATTGTATCTGATAATACAAAGTTGACAGTTTCTCAATTGAATCAGCTACATGATCGAATAATACTTCTTCATGAGCATTCTCGTATTCATCTTTAAATTTTTTCATTTGTGTCTTTTAGAATTCTTAAACAAATGAGTCTAAATGAGCTTAGTTCTAAATAGTTAATTAACCGCCTATTAGCCAAATTCCAACTTCAACACTTTCATCACCCAACTTCTAATATTCTGCTTTTTAATTCAGTGAAAATTCACTATCATATATTCTCCAATAATTAAGTTATTGATTACCACTAACCATAGTAACATCGTCGGTTTAACATTTTGTCAAATACTTTTTAGATTGCGATGTATGCTAAACCATTCTATCCACATATTATACTGTTACCGATTAAAATTCAGGTATAATATCTTGTTCGTATAAAACATTTGTGTAAGGCTCATCTTGATATCTCGATTTCATTGTATCTCTTGATTATACTTTTTTAGACTTCATTAAATATTTGTACTCCTCTAATTCTCGTTAATATTCCGCTATGAGTTCTGGAGGAGCATTATCCGGTATATTAAATTCTATATTTTCTTCTTCACTGTCATTATTCTCAATGCTTTCTTTATTAACACTTTCATTATATTAGCCTCCTTATTGTAGTGTGGGTTATGTGATTTGTGTATTGTACGTGAGATTGTTTTTATATTCATTAGATATTTAGATATTAGATGGATATAGTCCATGAGCTATTTCATAATCTAATGCTTGGTGTTATTACATCAATGAGGCGTATTCTTATGATTTATTCTAGTAACTTGGAACAAAATCTGGGATTTGTGTCATTATATTAGTTATTTCATTGTTTGACTAAGGGTTTTCATCATGATCAGATGGTTCTTGTGATAAATATTTATCTGTGATCCTTTGAACCTCTGGATTTTTTGGTTCCACTAAAATTTACACTTACTCTTATGTTTAAATTTCATTAATTTTTTACTAAATAGGCTGGATTTCCCTTGCTTATTGTTAAGTGTTATTTAATTGTTCAGTTTGTTTTGCGGTTTCTTCTGGTTAGTTTATCTTTGTAACTTATTATGTTGGTGGTATGAGGTTGTTATTGTACACGTATGGAGTAACTTTTATGATCTCAATTGGTTTATTTACTTCAGTCGGCTTACTAGTTGTGATTTTTTGTTCAACTATTTGTTTTTGTGCTGCGATTTCTTATTTCATTACTTTAGCGAATGTATCGACGTCACCGTCTTATATTTGCATAGTTTTCGCATCCATTGTTTTATTTTGCTGTAAAGTTACTTATGCTTCTGAAATCGTGTTCATATTCTGTGGAATATGATGTTACTGTTCCATATTTGCTTTTAACTATGATTCATCTTGGTATTTAATCGATTCGTAAACATTAGAGCCTACTTGTGGCCCTTGTTACTGTGGGCTGTACTCAAGGAAGTTCATTCGTTCGGTGAGAACGTCCAGTGGGTCAAGTTTCATTTTTGTGCTCTGGTAAAACGTTTAGTATTTCTTAACGAGGTCTTTTACGATCACTGGTCCGTAAACAAGCTTGCACGTTTGTTGTAGTTGGTAAAAATTGTGCGGCAGCAAAATAAAAGCTTCTTAAGAAGAAGTGTTCTTGACGAAGACAGGGTCGGTGCCAGTGTTCAACACACCGTTGTTATGCTGAATAATCTTGGATTGCGAGTTAATCCCGAGCACGTTTATCTAAAATGTGCCCTCCTTACTCTTGAGAATTATTTTCGCTGGGAAATACAGTGTTTTTTACGAACGCGGGATAAAATTCAACTAGAAAGACTCGTTTTGATCCGGATTCAGTGCGATTTTCTGCTTGTTAAGCACAAAACTGCTCAAATCAGAATCTGCCACCGAACAATCCGTAAATTTCTTAGGCGCAAGCGAGATATCAATCAAAGTAACACTCTTACTACAAGACTATAACTAAATATTCACACATTCATTCGGAAAGATAAAAAGCTCAGTTGGTTTCAACTTGAATTGTGACATAAATTTTGGGTTTCGGTGTGGTATTTGATAACATTTTGAAAATTTTGAAAATAATGTGTAATTATGAAGTAAAACATCGTTATGTTTCTCTATTCGTATAGAATAGTATTAATACCTTTGTTGGTTATGTATGAGTCATTATATTTGCTATGAATTATTAATTCACTAAACTACATTCCTTTAGGATATTACCAAGTCCTATTATATTACATGAATCATTATTTACTCATTATTCACAATCAAATAATTCTGTTCTTTGACCCAAATACATAATTGATAATCGATATTTATTTAATTTATATAACAAATATTATTTCACACTACCACTTTAATGATGAAACGACCAAAAATATTGGGCAAAATATCAGTTAAACAACGATCACTTATATAACCATCATTATTATAGTCTTAAATACCTTCTGCTGAAGTTTAATAATCTCTTTTTTCATTACATCGAGTTTAAACTTAAGACTAACTTGACAACGTTGACAATCATTCATTCGATAAATAAGAACTTCGATTTGAAATTAATGCAGCTAATTTTCTTGATGAAGAGGATGAAATAAATGGATATATGAATGGATAAATGGATTATTCAGCTGCAGAAAAACAAAGACACATATATGCCACCATCAAATAACTCAAAAATGAAACTGAATTGTTGAAGGATACCGTTAAAAGTTATACTGATATTGTTGAAAGCGCAGAAAAATAAATTCATTAAATGAAAAAGAAATAAGTCGCTATTAAGCAATAAATATAAATGGAGCAATGTAAATGATCAAACAAAATCACTACTTAGCATAATAAATATAACACTAAAGTAATCTCATGTATTTTTATAGTTTTGGTGATTTATATGATTGAATATTTAACATAGTTTAACACTAATAATGTAATCATGAGGATATTTTATAAATATTTTATGATAATTTTGTTATCAATCCTCATATTCTTCGTCTTCCAATATTTCTCCTATTTCACTGACGTATTGGAATTTAACCTGTAAAATTAGCCTTTATCTCCCAGACGGAAGTTGTTCGATTTACGGCGACTTTTAAAACAGTTATATTCTTTATTTATCCATTTCTTATTCAATTTGTTATAAAGTCCATTCAGCATTTGATACTATGTACTTCATAGGAACGCTTCCTTCCTTCTTTTTCTTTGGAGCTTCTGTTTCTACTTTTTATGGCATAGGGATTGTGCTTTCTTGTTATACTTATAATCCTGGAGGAAGATAGTTAATCTGGTTTAGTGGTTAGTATATATCATAGCTTAAAAACTAAGTCATTGGTTGCAATTCTTTACTTATGGTGTTTTCTTATGTTTGTATTGGTAATTCAGTTGGAATCTTTATTTTTTATTATACTGCTTGAACAGCTTATTTAGGTGGAGCAAATAGTTTAATTGGTGGCTAGAACACAACTGGTTTTTATTAAACTTTTGGTTCTTCAATTGAAGTATCAAAATGTTCAATTTCTATTTCTAGTTCGGATTCAAAACTTTCTTCTTCTTCACTCTCTTCGTTCTGTTCAGAGGAAACGGACGGAATTACTTCGATTGTTAATTCTTGACCAAGATATTATTCGAATTCTTGTAAAGATTAGCATTAACCGATAGATTCGGAGAATTCTGGGAAGTCTTTTTCTTCAAACTTATTTGATCTTAGGGATAGACTTGCAAAAGTAAATATTCCATCATTTATTGACTTGAAGTATTCTCTCTCTTCTATTTATCCGAATACTAGCAACAGTTTATTATTTTTGCACTAGATTTTAACTAACTTGTTTTATATTTTATATGTATTCACGAAAGTATTTAATATTGGATAGAAGTCTTATTTGTCAAGTCTTTCTATAACTAAACAACACCTACTAGAATATTTTACTTTTATATCCTATAATTTAGAAAAAGCTTTAAATGCCTAGTATTATAACTACCTTGTATCAAATCCAACGCATAATGTTTTATTCCAGACATAAGTTCCATTGCTTTGATTAAAGTAACTAACAGATTTAATTTTTTCGAAATTTTCTATTGGATAAATCAAAACAGGATAATCATTGAGTTCTTTAGGCAAGGCACCAATAAATTCTCCTTAAAAAAGTGAATTGTGCGAACCATTTTTGTCCATTTTTGGATCATATTTTATTAATTATAATTGAACGCCGTTTATTTAAAATTATAAGTTATTTTTATAAAAATGGAATTATTACAATTCTGAGGCAAATGAGATTAGCAACAAATTGTTTGATCTTACGATATTATTTACTTAACCATAGCTTTTAACATAATCAAATATTTGTTGAATAGTTATTGATTTTTAATTTGTAATTTAAATAAAAACTTTTTGATGTTTTGTATATGTAACCTATAATTTTTCATCCTCTAAATAAACATTATTTGCTGTAACTATATGTTTTTAAATATTATTACTTGAAAAATATAGAACACGATGTAATCCTCCCATTTTTATAGTAGCTATATTAGATCTAATATATAGCGGGAATATACTTCTAACTTCAGTGTCAGAAACATTTTCATCCACGGGATATAGTCTAACTGAATAACCTTCTCGAATAGGTTAATAATATATTTACAACTATTTGTCTATCTTTATTGATTTTATTTACTTAATTTTAATACCTTAATTGTATGTTGCTGATATAATATAGAATATATTGTCATAAACACCATTATCTAAAATTTATAGTTCTTCGAATTATTCCAAAATTAAACTAATTTAGTTTTCTGTTGGTTATTTGGTACATAAAAACTCATGATAACAGTATTGTGGATATATAATTTCAATAGTAGATTCTTCAAATTCTACTTCTTCTTTTTTTAATAATTCTTTTTAAATTTCTATATTATCAAAATATATAATGGTTTACTCATTGAAATATTCTCTGAACACAATATGTTGTTCACACTGTAATATTTCTTTTATAAATGAAACTACTTAATCATATTTTAATCCTAAAAAACTGACTGGGTATGCAGAAAATTTATCAATCGATTTTTATTACAACTCTTATATGTACTAACTTATATACTTAACATATATTATTATTGTTTCATTATCAGTAAAATATTTTTCATATTTTTCAAGTGCTTACTTATTTTTTACCAAATTTGGTACATTTTATGTAATTTTAAACACTTGTCCATATATTATTTTTGTAGGAATATTTACTTTATTTTAAGCATCTATTGCTTCATATTAATTTGTAAATAATATAATCAATTACCTTGTCGAGATAAACACAAATGAATGTTTATATTACTATTCCAGATTAAGAGCGTCCTCTATTTATTCATCAGTAAGACTTTTTGAATACAGGATGTGAAATCCAGGCTTTTCCATTTAGTGGAGTGGTTTGCTTGTTCATTTACATTCGTATAAATATTAATGTTTAGACTTGTAGTAACATTACAGCAACACTTCAATATATTTTCTTCCTGAAAAAACTGTGCATTCATTATTTTCAGTATAAAGACATGGATTAATAAGGAGGTTACGCTATAAACTATATTAATAACAATATTGCTGGAACATTTAAACATATTGTTTGATGTCTTCATTTATTTATAACTAAATTTTAATATAATATTGAAATGTGGAAAATTAGTAAATAATTTTCCAGTTATTGATTATTTATATATTTTAAAATAGTTACTAAACATAACTATTAATTCGCACACTTCATTATATATGAACTACGTCAGAATTCTTTAATAGCAGTAACAACTTCAGTAAATTAAATATATAGCGTAGTCTATAAAATAACAAAATACATAACGATAAATATAACACAAATTCAATTTATCTTCTTCAGAATATTAAATCATTGATTAGCTATAAAACTATTAATATTTGTAAATAACACCTCAATTTGTTGTAGATTTACACGAATTTTGTTAGTCTAAGCCGTAAGAACAACTACAATAGATATTTATTCACACATAATGTTATAGTTAAATGATTAACTTACTATTCAAGTTCATACTAACTCAAACCGACGACAATATAATAATTATGACGATAGACTTAATGGGTTATATGCAAGCCACATAGTATATTGATGAATACAATGGAATTTTAATAGAGTTGAGTTATTTTGTTTTAGAAAAGACAAATAATCGGGAGACAATATCAAAATATCTTACACTTTATATAAATAGTATAAACGAGTTAACTCCAATTGAACCGTTACTCAATATATTTTAAAAGTACAGTTAATTTTAATAGGTCCAGCTTTAGGATTGCAATTTTGAGTACACAATTGAGTCTGAAGTAAGAGCTAACAACTAATAGCTAAAGTAGCGTTTATTTTTGTACAGTATTCTACCACAGCTCTGTCTAGCTTGTTATAACCTGATTCGGGCTGTGACTGATGCGATAAATCTCAATGAATATCAAACTGATATTTCGGTATTACTTAACTTTTTAATGGAGCTTATTTAGTATTCAACTGATTATAATTAGTAAGTTCTCATTTATGAGATAAAGTGCCAGCAACTTTGCGAGGTTTCTGACGAGTTACGTGAATTGCTCAGTGAATTCTCCAAATTGGTGTAGATTATTACTTCTCTCTATTACTAGCAAGGCAGAGACCGCTATAGCACTGATTAAAGGGGTATTCCGCTGTTTTACTGCATGAGTACGTTGGTGATTCTTTCAAAGTACGAATTGATTCCTCAGATTAAGCATATTTTCAAAGCTGCTGATTCTTACTCGCAGTTGAACTCTAATAAGGCGTATGAGATATTTACGGTTGTTGAGAATCAGCTTCGTCATTTTTCTCCTGATTTAAGGGAGTTGTTGTATCAGTATCTGATTTACAGCGATAGTCCGCTGATCAAGTCCGGTTTGGAGGCCCTTTACACTTTAGTTATGAAAATAGCCGAATCCAGCATTTAACTCCTGTACGAGCTCGAGTTCGAGCAGATGCTGAGCCTGGTTTTATTCTCCCTAAATTCTTTTTCATCAGCGTTTTCACTTGATCAGTGCACGAAGGCCATTGATGTGTTCTCCATCCTCCTTCAATTAATAATTGAGAACTGGGCCCAGCGCGAGTACGCCGTTTTTGACGCGATAAAAACGCCCTTCGTTCAAAACTGCTCTCAAATATATTTTAAAGAGCTCACGAAGGACCTCGAAATAAACGATTTAAAATAAGTTGCCCAGAAACTGAGCGAATTGCAAATGCTTTAAAACGACGACGCAGGAAAAATCTCATTTTTGTTCGGAGACTTCAAGGACTTTATGGAAGAACTCGCGGTAATGGTTGATTAACAGAATTACGATGGGTGGGAAGGACTGATGTGATGTTATAAATTAAAG
>CAXDID010000322.1:0-49754 GCA_963988835.1 Hexamita inflata | reverse complement strand
CATCGGTATCTCATCAGTACTCTCAGTAATTACGACTTTCTTAGGTGTGTTATTATCAACTTTATCTAGTTTAATAAAATCTAACACGCGGTTATTGCTTGGTAGTGGAGAATACTAATTATTCATTACTTTTTCAGAGCGAGTTGTAGATTATTTCAGCTTATCAATAGGTGCAACTACATTGTCAAATATTTCATGCATTTCAAACACTTTTTGATTGGTATTTTCAGCAATTTCTTTACTTTTGAACCTTTGCGTTGATGGAACAGTCATTGATCCATAATATTCTATTTTATTAAGAAATTCTTCATCAGTTATACCCAATCTCTATTTCATTTTATAATAATGTATTTAACACTATCCTGAAGATCTTGATTGAATCAGTTTACTTATATCCGACCATCTCCCTACTCCAACTAGAGTTAATGCTTTCAAAAACAATTCGTGCTCTGAGTTCTACCAAGCGCCTTTAATTTTCTTCAAATACTTTTTCGTTAAAGGTTCTAAAACAATTTCATTACTCTATCTGTGAAATCGACACTATCTAGGATTTCTACAAATTCCTGCAGGTGTTTAGTGGCCACAAATCTCTGTGCCACGTTCATTGTAGTATTTTCCATCTTACATATATTCAGATTTAATTGGTCTAGAATGATTCATTCTACGGTTAGTAAATTAAGATGCAAATATTTTAGTAATTAAAAAGTGTAGATACTAGTTGAAATAATATATTTATTGCCTCAATTTTCCAATTCCTCATCATTTATATTCAACTTTTTAACAACTGGTCTTAATCTTTTATAATTCGAAAAATATTTTGGAAGATAAATAGAAAATACAACATAAGAAATTGTAAATCCAAGATTTACGCTTAGAATATATGTAGTGATTAATATCTATTTTTGAATTAAAGTCGAATTCCTCTATTAATTATATGTTAAAATATTGATTCCATCTTGAATTATTGAATTTCTGAAATATTAAACTCGAATTTCGGGATGAAGACTTAAATCATATCCGCTTATCTATAAACGCTGCGTTTCTGGTTTATATTATATTTCCAATTAGCTCAAAATTTATGAAGTATTCCCTAATAATATTCTTACCGTTACAACATCATTTCGTTTTAAGGAACATGAAATAGATGATGGATTAAGCTCAAAAGAAATTTTTAATAGTTATGAAGAGTCGTCATAATCTAAATAACCTTTAGAAAAACATGAATCGTAAAAATAATCAAAGTATTTTGTATATGAAGATACCATAACACCTTGACTATAATATTAATAAGTAAGAGCTGTTTGAATTTATGATAATTTCATTGATTTTAGCTTTTTCATAAGTTCATTGCATCCTTAATTAGGAAACCTAACATTGCAATTGCTTTAAACTGGATCATTGATAAACTAACCATTGCTAACGCCGGGAGCAACAAGTCTCGCTCTAAATTCAGAAGTTTTTTTAACGTCATAGCTTACAAATATATATTGAATAAGATACGAGTCTACATTTAAAGATGCCAGATATGCGTTAATAACAGGTCCATTAGGTCCAACATGTTTCTATGTTATAAATCCATTATCTAATATTGTCAAGGTTATATTGTCAAATGCGTCGAAAAAGCCTGTTAATTTATAATAATTTACTGTTGTTTAAGCTATTTTAAGCAGTGTTATTTGTTATGATTATATTGTTTGAAAATATAGTGATATCTAGAACAGTATCATATCCTTTGAAATAACACCATTAGTGATACTTTAAACAAAATATTTTGAAATATCTGGGTGGGAGAGTTTAACTCGAATCGGAACAGATAATGATGTTAACTCATACGATGGAACAAATATATCGTTTTCGACTGTAATAGTCAATTGGTCGTGAATTGTCAACGAATTATCGGTGTAAGTAATGAACACTTTTGCTTTATACGGGGTTTTCATGATATATTGTTGACCTTATACAGTAGTTATGCTTTCTAAACATCTAAATGTTGGATAAAGTACTGCAACTATTGAACCCTAATACAGCTCAACATAAGAATCGTTATCATTGAAGCAATTGCTCGACTTACCTCTTGAAATCTAAACTGAGCCAGCAGAAACATAAGTTACTTCCGTTTTAGACTCGATAATTATTATACTTGATGTTGCTAAAGCAAGTTATGAACAAATCGGATCTTGACATCTAACAATAATTTCTTGTGACACATCATAATCATAGTCCTCGACGTATGCTTAAGGCTCGTAAGCCCCTAAACTATCTATTTATAAACTAACTAGAATACCATGAGGTATTAAACAATCTGAATGGATTGAATTGATTGTTATGTAAATATCCCATGAGTCAGCAAATATATTAACGTTTGAATTTTGAGCAAAACAGTTAAATATTTCTTACTTTTCTGCTCGAGTAAGTTCTTAAATTGTTAACATAAACAAACTAATCATATATTGGAGTGTTTAAACAAACATTATAGTACATAATAAGTAAATTGATATATGTTATAATATTGTGTCAAGATTTAAGAGTTTAAATGAAAGTAAACAGTGATAAACAGTGTAATTGATATTAAAAATGAAATTAATTCTAGCAGCAATATGATCTTATTAGTTTCATAATTACCTATTTAACAGCTTCTAGTGATATTACCACTTCTTTAATGTTCTCTCGTTTTTATTCAAAATCGCGGACACGACTTGTGGACAATGAGTTTGATTTGGATTTGAGTTATATAACGCAGAAGATAATTGCGATGGGTTATCCCGAGGCGGGCATAAACAAGCTTATTCGCAACAATATTGACGACGTGGAGCGTTATTTGGACAAGGCGCATGGAACCTCGTATTTGGTGGTGAATTTGACTCCAACCGAGTACGATTAGTCTCGTTTTCACGGCCGTGTGATGAATTTTGCGTTTGAGGACCACACTGCTCCGAATTTGTTCGAGTCTGTGCAGCTGATCAAGTATTTAAGCGATTTCCTTACTCAATCAGAGCAAAATACGATTGCTGTTCACTGCAAAGCGGGTAAGGGCAGGACGGGTACCATAATCTCCTGCCTGCTCATTTTCATGAACATCTGCGCCTCTCCGGTTGATGCGATGAAGCTTTTTGCGTTTTCGCGCTCTTCAGACGGTAAGGCTGGAGTGGAGAACCCGAGCCAGCGCCGTTTCGTGAACACCTTTTACGTCATGAACCAGAAAATAAAGGACTTTTACAACGCCCATTCAAATCAAACTCTTTAAAAATACTATTTAGATTTGGTTTAAACGGAGAGCACTTTTAAATAACTCACTTTTACAGTTAATGAGAGGGTTTTGCTGCTTACTAAAACGATGAGGGGGTACGAGCCAATTGAGCACGAGCCGTTTTCAGGTGACGTTGTATTGAGTGGAAAGAGCATTATGTGTTAATTCCACACTTAGTTTGCAAGGGACGTGTTTAAAGTTGAAGAGGACGAAAACTGGATTCAAATTGTTATTCAAAAAGAGGAACTGGACAGCGGGCAAGCGGATGTTATTATAAGACTTAGGAAAGTCCAGTGAAAATAAATAAAGACGTTAGAAAAGGTGTATTGTGAGCGAAAGAGATCTACATTTTGATATTTGACGCCTGTGGATTAATAAGCAAATTAAAAGTGAATTGATATGTTATAATTAATTGACAAATGTATCAAGGTATATTATTATGAAATATAATACTAAAATACTAGTACTAAAATTTAAAGTCACTCACGTTCTATCTGCTCAATTCTTTGTATGTATTTTTTCAAATGAAACATCCTTCAATGTATAGATTATGGATCGGGGTCTATAATATCTTACTTATTTATTATAAAGTCGAAGTCCTGAGGAAACCACTTATACTCAGGATATTCTAACATTTCAACATCTTTGCTTTACATCTCATTCACATCAATTTTATCGATTTTAGCATAGTACAAAACATATAACGATTTTTTAATATATTCATAACAGTTAGGATCTATTGCATTCCTAAGTTATTCTTCCACGAGTTTTTAGTGCGACTCCGATACACACTTACGAATAGCTATATCTAACGGTGTATCGTCTACAGGATCATTTCTTCCTCCAAAATCTGAATATCCTTTACCAGCAGTAGTACGTAACAATACTCATATTTTCTTGTCATTATCTATAGCATACAACAGCACTCCAGCTGCTGATACTACTTTACCATTAAAAAATAAGAATCTTTATTGTCTTTATCTTTATTGTTGCATGAGTTGAAGTGAAATAATTTCTATATATAGAAATACTCTTTTCTGTTACTGCAAATATAGTTTAAATAAAAATATTTTTATAGATAAATGAAACGGTAAACTTGACTTTATTTTAAACTTAAAAATCTAATAAGTGAAGAAAGCGCTCACTCTTCTTGGTTCATGAACATTTTTAGCCTGTCTTTGAACCGCTCATTCTCTTCTTTGAGTTTCGTGTTTTCTTCTCTGAGTTTTTTAACCTCTTCAACTAATTTTTGAACACCGGATAGAACTATGTCTGTGTCATTTTCCTCAATTATTTATTGTGGGGCGGGTTCCTCGGGCTTCTTTTCAACCACTGGGTCCTCCTCGTCAAAGTTCCAGTTGCTTGAAGAGAGGCCTACTGACTGCTTGGACTGGAGGATGTTGTTTGCGGTGTCAACCTGCTCTTGGAACGCGTTCGGCTTCGGCTGCCTCATAACCTGGTACTCTTTGAGGGTGTCAATTAACTGCTGACGGTCAGCACGCTTCGTCCAAAACTTCATGGTCAAGAGTTAGGATGCATTTAAGCGCTCGGACGGGTTCTTTTGCAAGCAGGCGTCAATAAGCTCCTTGAACTACTTCGAGAAGTTCCTCTTACTTGAAATTTTTGGAGGCTCGTGTTATATAACACGAAGCAACGCCTCCATGGCCTGGCAGTTCTCGTGAGGCAGATTTCCATGCGAAAGCTGGTATAGGCATATACCAAAGGACCAAATATCAGCGGCCTGATTGTACGGCTTGTTATTAGCTACTTCTGGAGCCATGTACAACGGCGAGCCCACGAAGGTAGAACGAATGTCGTTGGAAAACGGACGGATAAAAGAAGCCACACCGAAGTCAGAAAGAAGCGTATTACCCTAGGAGTCCATCAAGAAATTCGAAAGCTTGATATCACGATGAATCTAACCGTTTTAATGCAAGTAATTTATAGCTTGCAAAACATCATACATGATAGTAGCTATTATCAACTCGTCAAAACCAATGGGTTGTAACGTTTTCAATAAATCAAGGATTGACACCTACAACTCCGGCATTATCAACCACAAATATTATTGATGTACCATTGACTAATATAAAGGACATATATTCGGATGGTTGCACATTGCTAAAAGCTTGGTCTCTTATTGTAGCTATTCAATATTTTAGCTAGCTTTGTCCAAATTAATAGTTTTTATGGCAACGGGATGCTTCACGTTATTGTTTTCGTAAGTACCTTTAAATACTAAGGCGGATGCGCCTTATCCTATTAGTTGCTCTACCTCATAACGGTTAGGACTAGCTTCATACTACATATATGATTGTGAAGTGAAATCGGATAATTTTAATAATTTCTTGCTAATAGAACAGAAAATATTCAATCAAATTTGTAACATGAAAGTTTTCTTAACAATCTCTATACAGTTTAAGCTATGTTAGAATTATTGTATTGGAATATAATAATTATAATTATATTTTTTATTGATAAATTAATTATGAATTTATCTTATATATTAGTAGGTATAAGTCAGTCTTTTTTCTTGATATCATCAACGTTACGGATATCTCCGATCTTATCAAGGATTTGTTGGGCTCTTCCTAAGACACCAACCATTTCTCTAGCAGCTTGACGCTTTTCACGAACAATTGGATCTTCAAACAATAATTGATCCATCTTTTCTGGTGAATAGAGAGTTCTGACGAGTGTTTCTTAGAGTGCTTCCTTAGAGGCCTTGACTAAGAAGGCTACAATAGCCTTTGGAACGGTATCTTCTATCTTCTTTCTGATGATTCTGTAGTAGCTTTACATAAGTCTTGGGATGAGATCGACACCAAGTTTTTCAGCTTCAGTAAGTGGGCCAGCAGCCTTGATGCTGTCTGGGATAAATCCTGGAGGTGGCTGTGGTGGTTGATTTTGTTGATAGCCTGCTGGTGGCATTCCATTTGGTGGCATACCGTTTGGTGGCATTCCATTTGGAGGCATACCATTTGGACCTGGAGGACCGTTTGGTCTTGGACCAACATTTGGTTGAACTCTTGGACCACCTGGACCCATTGGACCGCCGGGTCCCATTGGGCCACCCATTGGTTGGTTTGGACCTCCCATTGGTGGGTTTGGACCGCCCATTGGTGGGCGTGGGCCACCTGGACCCATTGGACCACCCATTGGAGCGCCTGGACCCATTGGTGGTTGAGGACCACCCATTGGGTTACCTTCAGCTGGGGCAGCAAATGGATCATTGTTACCTCCTGCGATGGCAAGATTAGCCATTTGACGTTGTCCATCTAAAGAACCCTTAACTTCCTAAGATTGTAAGAAATCTGGGTGGTTGGTGTTGATGTAAGAAAGTTCGGCAGTGATCATATCTTGGAGGAACTTACCAGTTGGCTTAGATAAGTTATCAATCAACATGCATGTGGTGTTGACTAATTCTCTGCAAAGGTTCTTGAACTTCTTCATTTCCTCGTCTGGGATAGCCTTGGCCATAGCAATCAATTCATTCTTGACTAAGTTTAAGCATTGACGGCATGGACCTTCAAGTTGACGAACGATCTTGGTAACAAGAGTTTCGAAAGCGGATTCGGATAAGAATATACCAGAACCGATACCAGCTGAGTTCTTGATCAAGGTACGGATATCTTCACCTTGGAGCATGTCGTTGATGGAGATGGTATCAAACATCTTTGGTAAAACAACTGTGAAAATGTAACCGATACGGGCACCACCAACTAATTCAGACTTAGTAGCAGAGGTAGAGTTACCATCAATGATGTTCTTGTATTCCTTTTCATAGGCAGAAATTTGGTTGAGAAGCATTCTTTCCTTTGCACCTCTATCATCTGGCATTTAGCCATATGTGACTAATTCACGGTTGAACTTGTCGAGGAGGGTAGAAACTTTCATCTTGATATCTGGGAGGGTAGTTTGGATGTGGTTGATCAAAACTTGGTTGAGTCTCTTGGTAAGATAAGCGACACCAGTTCTTTGAGAAAAGACCTTGAAGAATTCATGTCCAGCGAAGAACATCATTTCGTCCTTTAAGTGCTTGTTGATGGACTTTTGCATATCAATATCCTTTTGGGAACGGTTTTGAACGGCGATCCAACCTAACTTGAGCTTGTAATCTTCGTTGTTCATGATCTTAATGATATCGTTTTCAGTACCTTTATCGACGATATCGATCTTGGTGAGGACACCAACGGTTCTTTCACCGTTTGGATCGACCTTAGCAGCCATGTTAAGGGCGTCAGAGGTGGCAAGATCGGCATTGGCAGCGGAAACGGCTAAGATGATAGCGTTTGGACGGGAAGCGTATTCCATAACGCATCTAGCGATTTGGACATCAATGTCTGGTGGTTGACCTGGGAGGGCATTCTTGACGAGACCTGGTAAGTCGACCAAGGTAAGTGGGATCATGCTTGGTGAATACAATCTGAGACCGATTGGGACACTGGAAACGTTCTTGTTAGAACCAGTAACTCTGTCGGTTTCATCGACGATTTCCTTAGTGATTTCGTCAAAGTGGATAAACTTCTTGTCTCCAGTGTGTTGGAATTCACCCCATTCGAGGTATTCCTTGCCATCCTTGTCTCTAACAGACATACCTGGTTTGGCAGTGTTTAATTGAAGGATGAGTGGACGACGGGTAACGATACCAGAACCACGTGGTAAGATATCTCTTCCGCAAATAGCTTCGAGAACAGAAGATTTACCAGCAGATTGAGAACCAACGACGACGATTTATGGCAAATCGATGACTTGCTTGTCGCTAGAGATGGTGGCAAATACGTCTTGTAAGCTATTGATGATTGGAATCAGTGTATCAGCTACGGACATTTTGATTGAGAGGCGTGGAGTGGATTGGTTTCTAAAATTTGTGTTGGAATATGGTAATAGTATCATCTTAGAACATAGTTATATTTTCAACAAGAATAGAATTGTATCTGTGCGGATTTTATAAAATCCAATCAGAGTTTTGTCCCAAAAATACAATAATACGAATCTAATAATCGATTATTAATAGCTATGGTGTTACAAAAATATTTTCTTACTTCACTCAAGCAGAACCGCAGCCCTTTTTCTTTGGCTTTTTAACACCGTCTGCTTCTTAGGAAGCCTTAACCTTCTTAACAATCTTTACGAAAATTTCAGAAATGTTGATGTTTTCCTTGGCAGATGATTCAATGAAGTCACAGTTGAATGTTTTAGCTAATTCTTCACCTTCCTTGGTGGTGACGTCTCTTTCTTCAATATCGCACTTGTTACCAACGAGAACCATTGGAACGTTTTCCTTTTCCTTAATTCTCAATATTTGAGAACGAAGTTTGCTGCAGTCATCGAAGGATGTGGATGAGTTAACAGCGTAAACGAGGACGAAACCGTCACCAGTACGCATGTAGCTATCACGGAGAGCGGAGAATTCTTCCTGTCCAGCAGTATCGAGGATATCGAGCATGATGGCTTCGCTATCAACGTCGATTTATTTTCTGTAGAAGTCTTCAATAGTTGGGTCATACTTCTTGATGAACTTTCCTTGTACGAAGCGGACTGTGATGCAGGATTTACCGACACCACCAGATCCAACGACGACAATCTTATAGGTAGATTCTGCCATTCGATTGAAAAAGGATGTGGTGTGAAATGCAAAATTTATTCCATTTAATGCAATATAGCATAATAATTTTTTGTCTTATAAATCACAAATCACAAACCTAATATGCAACAATCTAAGCGCCAATTGTTGTCAAAATATACACTTGTTGGATATTTCTCAATGTGATAAGCTGAACTATTTCAACACATGTTATTAAAGCTTCTATGTTTGAAATCTTAAAATATTTGTTAGATGTTTTCAAACTGTTCTGCTTGTTGTATGCTTATAAGCTAGTCGCTACTAACTTTCAGTATGATTTAAAGTTATATAGTAGTATTTTTTGCGCTTAATATAAAATTATATTACTTATGTATCTTCCATATCTTTTCTACTCATACTTGTCCATCTGCTCTATGTCCTCTTGCTCTCTAATATATTCTGCCGTTAACTCATTCGTCTTTCATTTATCCACCACTAAGCTTCTGCTCAATATTGTCCAGAAGAATACTGTCTTTAGAAAACTGTATTTCTAAAAATAAACAAAAAGATCAAAGGTCTCATTTATTCCTTTTAACCCATGCACTCCCTTTATCTAAATATAAACATCCCGCTCCATAAATGCGGTCTGACATCGCACTTTCCTTCTACACGGAACTCGCGATAAACTACGAGAACGAAAAACGAACGGAGGAGCTCCGAAAAATGCACCCAAAACGAATCGTCAACGAACAGCCGAACGAAATGCTCCACTCGATGGACAGGACGCACGTATAATAGAAGAAATTCAGGCGGGATTTGCAAAACCAGGTCAATTAGAAATACGTTGAGTAAAAGTAGCAGCTTAAACAGGAGGTGTTTCAGTAAATTCATAATTAAAGGGAGTTATTGCAATAATAAGCGTACATTTAAAGAAAATAGAGGCAATAAAAGATTCACACTGAATAGAGCAATACATTCGCGCTCAAACTGCAAAAACTTGAGGAAAACAGGCAACGTCTAATTAACCAGAAGAACAAAATTGACGAGGACGCTAAATAACGACGTTAACTACTTGAACAGCAGAAAACAGAACAAGAACAGAACTACTTTGACGCACAACTCCAACAAATCGTTAAAAAACACCCAATTCCAAAATACTCGCAAATGAGAACCATCCAAAGCAAACGAGAAGAACAGTGGAAGTACGAACCGGAAATCTCATACAAAATTAAAAACGAATGAATATTTAAGTTTATAAAATATTATCTATTGTATTCATTTCATCATTGTAGTTTTCATATATCATCCCTTGTTATTAACAGATATATAATAAATTACTTCACTACAATTATCAACAATACTAAAAAGACGAAAAAGTCTTTCAGCTTTTATCTCATTTATCAAAAAGATACAATATATAAAAGAATGACGATTAAGTTTTGTTACTGTGAATCGTTCATACATCAACAATTAATAGTTGATGAGTAATTTAAACAGTATACCTGTGTAAATTGAATAGTGATTTAAAAATATTATTTTTAATAACACAAATTACTGCTAATTCTCAGTGAATCGCTCAATTTCAATAATTTCTGAATGATATGTTACTAGTGTTTGTTTAATATTTTTTGATTATTTGTTTTGTTCATCATAACAAACATTTTGATATTCTAAACATAGTGATAAAAATATTGTTTAATAATTTAACACTTCTCAAAATGATAATTCTTCTATATTCATTTTAAGATGCACAATCTTTCAGCGAGTGCTTTTCTGCGCTAAGTTTTATTAGAGGAAATTCAGTTACGTATGAACTCTAGCTACATCTTCTTCCATTCGAAGACTTAGAGAAAATCACAAGTTAAAATCTATGCTAGATTTATTTACCTGGAAAAGATGTAATAACAAAAATTCACTACAATGATATCTCGTTCCCTAAAGTTGGAGAACCCCCAGTTAAGTTTGTTTATGAATATAACCAAGAAATTATCGTAAGTTTCTAGCTAACTCAAGCTGATTATAGTTATATCGTAAACAAGCAAAATGCTATGTACGAGTTGTGGTATGATGTTAACCTAATAAAAGTTAATAACTCTGTTGGAAACATTCAGCACACAAAGTTTAATGGAACTGGTTGCTTTTCTGACATTTCAATGGTTTACACTGTATATGGAGATATCGATATTAATGTTGTTCCAAACGATTGTGTAGTAGATTTTTCTGCATCTTAAGTATCTTTTGCCTACACCACAACAACTTCAAATATTAATATTCCAATATACTCTTGTACTTCTGGTTGCCAAGAAGGGGAGTTTAACGATTCTTCATTAAATTTCCAAGAAATTACTATATATAGAGTTAAGAAAACCATTGCCTTAACTTCAAAATTTGATGATTTCTATAAAGCATATATCGATAATAGGATGATAGTGATATCATTAAATATACAATTTGATACAAATGGAGTTGAAACGACTATTAAGCAAACGATTGACAATAAAATCGCTGTTGATACTTGGAACTGCGTTGCTGCAGATCCACCCACTGATACTTATTGGGGTATGCACTTATATACTCTTTTGAATCCATCCGGCTTATTCGTTCAGGTTCGCGATACTCTAGCTAATAAACTTAAGTGTGATACGTCATCAGCAGTTAGTGTTCATTTGGATCATTACATGTTTGATAAATAGGAAATTGATAGAGAATAATAAACATTAACCATGGAATAATTCGAGTAAAATGTTGGAATATAGTTTAACGCAACTCCAGCATATAATAGATTTCGCGATACAATATTTGTAAACGACTCATCATTTTCTTTGATAATTTTATCATTTTTAGATGCTGACGATAAAATATTATATGAAATTAGTTAATATGGAAAAGTATATATGGGTTGTATGGCTAAATAAGAATTAAAAGTGTATTCAGATAAAGTGTGTGCAATCATGACATTTGAATCTAGGGCAGATTGTAGGTAACAGTATGCCGACTCAACTGCGCGTAACCACATATCATTATTTTATACGTAAAACAAACAATTCTATTTTATTGGGTTTTTCAACTTTGTAAGAGAAATAAACTATTCGTTTCCAAATTACGAATTGTGTTTTTCATGCGATGATTAAACATATGACATAACTTACACTGATATTTATGTTGGTTAATCGTGCATTGATAATATTGTACTGCTCAAAGACAAATTGAGGAGAAAGTAAGGAGCGGATGCTGGTTTCTTTTATTGCAATAATTTTGATATCTTTTCATCAACTCAGATTGCTACTATGTATAATGGTACTTGGACTCCATTAATTGTATCAGCTGTATTAATTCTAATTTCTGTGGCTATTTCAGTAGTTTTGATACAAATATCGTAAAGGTGAATCAAATGATAAATGATATATTTGATATATTTAGTTATTTAAACCCATTACTATTCTGTTACAAAATGTATATTAAAGTTGATAAAATCAGATTTTCATTTTGTGACTTCGTTTCTACAACCCTACGATCTCAACACCCTCTACAACATTTACACTTTAATGTTCTTCACCATTTCTCTTTAACTTTACGCCCTAGGCTCATACCCCTCAGCTTTCTCCCAAAACGAAACCGTTTCTTTCTAAACAATTCTCAACTCCTCTTTTTCATTCATTTCGGTCTCAATCCCCTGGTCACTAAATTACACCCCTTTTGAACCCGTTTTAAAGGAAATAATCCTCTCAAAGAGGTGCCCGATAATCATTTGGGACCCCGTTCTGCCCAGGAACTACCCGGATTCAGTTCAAGCCACTCTTAACGGGATGAACGACGAATACATAAATTAATTCTATTTGTTAATAAAGAAAATGTAAACACTTTATGTTTTCACTCCAATTGTAGTTATTGGACAGTAAATAAATACAGGGTAACAGTACTCAAATAAACTGTTCCCAGATCTGTACAGATACGTCGTGATTAAAGGAAACGGAATGGGCGCAAAATGCAAGTACGCATTCAGCATCGACCCGAAGGACTGCACCGAACCACAAAGCACAGTTATAGCTGGAAACAAATGCAGCCAGAAATGGATATTTAATAATACGAGCTAACAGCTAGAAGAATGCATTGACACACCAGATACTGTTGTATAACCGAATCTAACAGTGAATAACGAAACAAACCCGTTCTCGAAACTAAACTGCACACGAAATGCAAGTGAATATTACCCAGGAGACTCGTACGTTGACTGGATCGTACTACATATAGTCAACGAAGACGCATTCAGACCGGCCGCAACGTCATTCCACATCGGAATGGCATTGGCAGACACAATTTCAAAATCCAAACCACTCATGATATTTGCCGGAAGTACTTCAGCAGGAGGAGATAAAAACTAATTCATCCTCGATATGAAAACATACGCAGATTTATACTCTAAAAGAGGGAAGTACAATTACCCAACGATAAAAGGAGTGGTACTAATCAACAAAGAAAATAACAAAGATATCGGATTATACGACTCAATTCATGGTAATTTAGTCTCATCAATCACAAATAACGGAGTTTAGCTCTATACTTATAATGCGATTGTAAACTTGTTCAACTAATCGCAATCAATTGAAGAAAATGTTGATATACTGGCAGCTGCCATGGGTAGCATATGTGGACCAGGTGAAACTGCAGATTTAACATTTCCTGATTGCAAACCATGCCAGACTGGTACGTATTAACCCAAAGCCGGTTAACTATCATGTTTATTGTGTGATATTGGATATTACTAGGACGAAACAGGCTCAGAATAATGCACAATATGTGGAAATCATTCTACAATAATAGCACAAGGAACATAACGAGCAGAATATTGTGTATGTGTAAATAATTATGCTTACGGATCTTAAGGCTGTGAATTGTGTCATAAAAATTACTATTCTCGTAATGGAGATGGTTGTATCCCATGTCCGACTGGTTATCAATTCAAAGGCTCTAAAAGTGGCCCTGGGTGTTTTTGTCTAAAAGGTTATCACTGGGATTCAGCCGTTTCTGAGTGTCTTAAAGGTGCAAGCACAGATGGAGTCACTATGATATCTTCCGCAATAATTATCAGTATCGGCTTGGTTTTCGTGGTTTTTATGTGAGATAATATTTATTCCGATTCTATTTTTATAACACCACTCTAATTGATGCTTCCATCGCCAGAAGCTAAGCTAACTGCAAAAGACTATGTTGCGCAGGTTAAATTGGTTCACGAGATTAAGTACATAGAGCACAATCACTAAAAGCGCCCAGAAATAGAAAGGATTAAGAAGTAAATCACCTTGGCGGAAGAAAAACAGTTTTAGCAGGCTAAATAGTTGTTCAAGCAGTATGACAAAATGTACGTTGAAGACCACGTGGTTAAAAAGTAACAGGACTTTAACTATCGCGAGGCCAAGGCCAGAGCCTACAGATAAGAGCAGTGGAAATCACACTCAATTCACCCGAAGCAAAGCCAGTAAGCAATAAATGACAGGCACCAAAGGGACCTCATAAGACAGCAAAAACTGGTTATTCAAAACGAGCACAGCCAAAAAGCAGCCGTTTTGAAGCAAAACTACAACGAAGAATTCAACACAAGGACCCGTTAAGCGGAAGAAGATAGAAGGGCCCAAATCCTCGCCAAGAAAAACGCGATTCTCGAGGGGTACAAAAACAGTTACCCAATAACCGAAAAATACTCCAGTTATAGAAGATCCGTGAAGTGATTTGTAAGTGCTATGTATAGATATGAATTGAATTAGGTTAATTACGATGTCAATAATGTTAATCAAGTATGGAAATCAGGTATTGACTTTTTGTTTCCTGAGTATATGCGAGTGTATCCGAGTCTTTTCGTGAGATTTTACCGTATCTATAATCCGCAACATCAAACCTAATTAACGACCATCTACAATGGCTGTTTAAATAGGTTTTTCAAGAATGATTTCCTTTATTTTAGAGACTTGGACTAAAAATTACACGTCTCCTGTATATGTTAGTTCAAGTGCAAAACTAACGCAGGTCGTCTGAGGAGCTATTCAGAGTCACTATCCTAGAAGATGAGGTATGACTTGTGGATTGTCATGAATTATGAGATGAAGATTGAATGATTAAATTTAGCTGAGTTTAGTACTGATGATAAGCAAGTCATTTGATTGTATAAAATGTGGATACAATGAGAAATATAATTTTTATCGAAAGGATGTTTATGTTATGTTTACTTTGTGAGAGAAATTAATATTTAAAAATACCTTTTAAATAGAATAGTTTCAATCACTTACTCCATAATTCATATGTTAATAACAGTAATAATTAGTGATCTGCGAAATCTCTTTAAAAGACATCAATGTTATCAAAGTTATCTCCTACAACTATTGGTTTGGAGAAGTAATCAATTTTCTTAAAATCTCTTGTCTCAATCTTCTTAAAATTTATTGCAAAGTCATAGCAACTAAATCCACGTAACAAATTTTAACTATTTTATAAATAACTGAATAATGGTTCAATTTGTATTTGACTTGATAAAATCTCTGTTAAAAGTGATATATCATGAGATAAAGAAAAAGCAAAGTGCTTATGGTCAATGAAACTAACGCAATCACGGCTGAATCTTGTGTTTCGTCTTACTTCTGGATTAATAAATAAGAATGCTGGGTATGTTTTATTAAATTATACAAGTGTAAGTAGAACAGCTTCGGAAACTGATATACCGTCAACAAAACTAATTTAATTTAAGTATCGGAACTAGTTTAACTATAAAAATGTCATAAATTATACGATTGAATCAAAATTTACAAATTTGAATTCTTTTTGTAATAATATTTTCTAATATTTCATTGGAATTGGTTTTGGTTCATTTAAAAGCTAGTATAGCGCACATTAATAACTTTAAGACGTCATTCCGGCTTATAAATCTATCAACTTATTTAATATTTATTCGGGAATGCTTTCAGTATAGGTTTTAATTAATAACACTAAACTAGTTGTGTGAAATATTTATATCTGTATTTGATTTTAAAATTTTAGGATCATTTCAGTATTTCCGCCAATTATAGCCATTTAAAAACAAGTAAGTCCTAATTGTGATACTTCATTATTTTGTGAAAGAAAGAATTCAACGTCTTCGTTATTATTACATAAAATAACAACTTATAACTAAGTAGCATAATCTGGAATTAGAAGTGCATTATGTTTTTCAATATATAACTTTTAATCAGGATCAAAAGAAACTCTGATATGTTGAGTACCATATTAAATTAAATGATATTCAAATAGTATTAAAAGAGTACTTTATAAATCCAAGTCTTCTTAGTTACGTTACAGTAGCAATTTGAAGTTAGATATAAATAATTAATATTTTGCAAGAGTAAGTAAGGTCCTATCCTTATAAGACTCGTTTAGATAATTTATAAATTCTTCATAAGCTTAATATTAACTTTATGTATTTTGAATTAGTTCTAATACATCATCAATTCTATTTTAGTCTAGTAACAGTTTAAAAATTAGCTTCATATTAACAGTATTTTTATTAAAGATTTCAAATATTACTTTGTTTAAGTTCAAGTAAATAAAATTAAATAGCGTTACTTAAGAGCAAATAAAATAATATAACTCTGAAATAATAAGTTGATCGGATAAAGCTACTTTTAAATAAGTAATTGCGTTATCAACGTTTTTAAACGAGTTTTTGTAAATTTCGTTAAGTATAAACGTTAATTATACCGGTTAGCTTATGAAGCTATATGGATGCATAACATTTGTGTATGTATTCCAAAACACTTCTTTAGTATCATAATTATATTCAGTATTAACAAATTTTTCAACTAATTCACGAAAAAAATATTCCTAATTACTTTCAGAACGGAACGATTTACATTTTGGTTGAATTATGTTCTCGATTTTTGTTAGTTCTACTTTTATTTAATATGATTCATCATAGTTCAGTTGTAAAACGTAGTGTTCGTTATTTTACTGAACTATGCACTACACTGTATCGCTAAATTTAGATGTCAAGTTATTATATTAAACATTTTGTATATCGTTCAATAATATAATGTTAGTTGTTGTTTTAATTTAATTATTTTAAAATATAAGAGGAATTTTACCACTGAAATAGACCATAAAAGAGTTTTTCGAACTTGTAATTGATTCTGGTAGAGAAGCTGTTAAATCCATCCAGTATTAATCGTTTTTATTCAAAACCGCAATGGTGTTTTTATAGCACATAAAAGAATAAATTCCAAATTAATTCAATACAGTCAATTGACCAGATAAATTGCTTCCTGCTATTTTATTCATTGTGTGGAGTGGTATAAATAATTAGAATATTAATAATAAAATATGAATTATTGAGTACATTTTCTTTCATTTTTAATACTTTCATTTAATACTTTCTATATACTGCCAATATATACTGCCAATATATATATACTTTATAACCCACAAACTTTAATAACTACATTTGCATTCTTTTTAACAATATAAATAATCTTAAAAATATGTCACTCGTACTGTAAAATGAGTTCAAGAAGTGTACTTGCCTCACATTGCATTATGACCCCTTCATTTTTCACGGAACCTACTTTAAATTCATGACACAGATATAACATTTGATAAATTTTTTGCTGGAACCAAATGTCGAGATTTTCATAAGCTCTTTAAATATTTTAGTTTAATTTAACTTCAGGTTTTTTGAATATGATTGGTTTAGGATACACTCCAAGGATGATCCTTAGAGTTTCAAGTGTGTTTACACAGTTAATGTTACTAATGAACTCAAGAGGAAGCTTAAGCGGATATTAGTACTTAATGTAATCATGTAGCCAGTGTGGAAGGAACTATTAGCGTTGCACAGCTGTACGTTCGTTACAGAACCTGGCGAGAAGTACCCAGAGATCTGCACGGTTCTCCTCGAAAGTGGCTACTCTGGCTTCGAATATCTACTGAGTGGTTACAGCTTGCCCGTTTCTTATGTAGATCATTCCCGGCGATTCTTACAGATTTATCTCATCAATGGATTTTACCAATTTTGCAATTTGGTTTATCGACTCCACAGATTTAGGCAAGGATTTGGACGGGAAGTAGAAATCCAGTAAATCGCCGGATTTAGGTGTTTCCATCTCGGCAAAGAGAAAATATCTGAGAGCCAGAAGTTGATCGAGCTTTTACGGCTGCTTAGATAAATACTTCGGCACAAGTTAAATATTTTCCAAGAAAACTGTGCCCTATTCATTAAGTAGAATTATTATCTATTCTTCTAACTTTCCTTTAGGATAGAAGCCCTTTGCAGCAAGTAATCTCAAATAGTTGCAAATCCTTTCAAAAATTAACTAGCCATGCTATTTTCTTACTTCTTATGAAGCAAATTATAAATATATATACGGTTATTATAAATCTTGTACTGGAAATGTTGCGTTTCGTAGTGGAACATTTGATGCTGGGCCTTCTGCCCGCATTTATTTAGCACGATTTCTAAGCTTTTTATTGGTATCTTAGTCTGTAATTGATTAATTTATAATCATTAAGTTAAAATCTATCACTTTCGCAGCTGTTAATGTTTGGTTCTCAATATTCTAATATTCATTATATAGATTCATTATATGAAGTGAATATTATCAGTTAAAATAATACTATATTGTCTATATTATATCGACAATTATATTGCCATTAAATAATTTTAAATATTATTATATAGTCTAGCATATTTTTTTTGAATACGCTTTTCTTATATTATATGTTTACCTATATATCCCTGTCGTACCTGAAAATTTGGGTTGTTTTAGCTGTATTGGGTAGCTGGAATTATAATTATAAGATAATTTTGTGTTAATTAATTTTGTGTTAAATATTTTTAATATTTATTCACTTTTCAAGTATTTGCTTCATCTCAGCATTTCTTTCGCGTATAGCTTATATTTCTTGTTGGATTTGGTAATTTACTGACATCATTTCTTAGTATTCGTCGAAGCCAAGCATAATTTTCTTGTGTGTAGTCTTTTTCTAGAACGGATTTGTTGAAGACGATTCCATAACTGATTGAATTACTTCCATATCTGCGTTTTCTTAGCAAACACAAAATTGATCGTGAATGGAGTTTATCTGTTTGACAAAGTCTATTTTTTCTTCTTCTATGTACGATTTAAGATTTTGTAGCACTTAGTATCTGGATTGCACCATTTGTGCCGCTTCTGTGACTACATTGAAGTAGTGATCGCCAGCTCCTTCATCGTTAACTGCTTGTGTTTCGATTTCATTTGTTTCGGGGCACATCATGTTATATTCTCCTGTTTCTTTTACTTCTGTTTCGATTTGTTTATCGATTCTGGTAACTTGCACTTCCATGTTAACTTTGAATTCTCCTATATTTTGTTTGAGGAATTCTGTCATTTCGTTGTTTTGGTCTTGTAGTTCTTTGACGTCCTTATTTTTGAGTGAAAGGTTCAAATTGACTGAGTCGCGCTCCTTTTTCAGGATTTGCAGTTGTTCAGCAATTGGTTTGATGATTTTTGTTTTCTTCATTACGTTCTGTTTTCTTATCTTGATTTCTTGCGGGATCATCAAAGTATTCGTTATTTTGAGTATTTTTGCAATATCTCTGAGCATGTCTGAACCTGTTGTGTTCTCTTTCTCTTCTAAAACATCATCTTCAACTTCAAGGTCGAATTCTGAGTCCAAATCTCCGATTTCGTCCTGAAATAAAACGTCAACGTTTTTCCTTTTCACTTGGAGCTCCTCTTTGAGTTTAAATTTGAGTTCGCGGCACTTTGCGTTTTTGCAGAAGTCAACGGCCAGTTAACCCTTATCGGTCTGTAGGTTCCTTTCAGGTAAAAGTAGCTCGGCTATTTGGTACCTGTTCAGGTAACAGGCGAGAATGAGGGCCGTGAAACCCTTTCCGAGGTCCTCGAAGGATCGCTTGGACTGCACTTTAAGCTCTTTCTGATGCGATTTTAGCAGGGACTTGATCTGATCGTATTTGTTCTTGATTATCAAGTGCATAAGGGCTGTTAAACCGGTTACGTCCTGACAGGAATCAAACTGAGAGTAATTCACAATCGGTAGGTTCATAAAGCAGGCATACATCAAGGGAGTGCGCTGAAGTGAATCCTACTTGATCAACTAACGCGTTTGCAAGAAATCAGCAGTAATTTGCGAAGACGGCTCGTGCGGAACCAAAAAATTAAAACAATCAGTATAACCGTGAAATCCAGCAATCTAACATGCACAAGAACCTTAAGGGCAGTTTAACCACGTATCACTTAACTTCAAATTCTTCTCAAACTGAATCAACAACTAAATTGCCGGCAAATTTCCACTTGCTGCAGCAACATGCAATGCTGTCGCTCCAAATTGGTTTTATAATCCTCTTTCAAATTATAATAAAAACTTTGTGCACGTTAAATGAGCAGGAGTTATGTATGAACAGGTTATCATTAAAGCACTCATACTATTCTCATCGAAACGGCGAGCATATTATTAATATCGTAATAAGTCACTATAATCTCCAGATTTAGCTGCGATAAACCAATTCTGCAGATTTTCTTAATTATTTTAATTTTATGTAGAGATAGTTGGTTTTGACATTTGAAGTGTTTTTACATAATATTACATTTAAATAATATTTTATTACTAAATACAAGTTATTAGATGTAAATTACAATATATAACACTGACAATACGCTGTCACTGTTTTTCAATGTATAAAAAAGGGAAATCGTCTCGTTTGTGATGATCTATTTGCTAAAGAATATATACTATAATTATCATGCAATATTAGATAATTTATTTTTAGTGAGTCAATTCATCTGTTTATTACATTTAAACTTTAATATTCAAGTCAAGCATTACAATAAAAATATTATAATATTATGTAATTTTGAGTTTTGAAACCACTTCGAAATATGTTTAATTTAATAATCTATTCATTAGAAGAGCTATCTCGCTAAAATAAATTTTAATAAACTGTTTTAAATAATCCGCAGATGTGAATATTTTTGCAGATTCATGGGATATTTTTGTAACTGTTAAATCAGTTTCATCAGATTGCAATATTCCACACGGCGTGCTCGTAAGTATATAATTGAATGGCTTGGGTTAGTATGAGCCACATGTTTATCTGGAAGACTTTAACTATGGATAAACACAGATCATTATTGTGAAATGTGATAATCCAATATGTGCTAATTTAAAGGCTTCTTCTGCTGGCATAATTATAATGGAGTCAAAGACAGAGGTAACTTATATTTAGACTGGAATTGTGGAAATTTCAAGAGGAAAATCAAGTAATTGCTTCAATGACAACGACTCCTATGTTGAGTTATATCAAGGATCTGTCGTAGCTGTTTTATACCCGACTTTTAGATGCATCAACGTCATTACAACTATTTAAGGACAAACCACAACTTTAAATACTCCATTTAGAGCCAAGGTATACATAACTTATACAGTGGTGGGCCCTCGAAATGCTTTTTTGAATTAGGAAGAAGAATGAAGTTTATTATTTGAATCTTACTTATATCACTGCCCGGCTCAATAATGAGTGTGTTCTCCCTCCTCATCAATACACTCATTAACTCTATTTACTATTGATTTGTAAAGTGCTTCAATCACATCAAGGCCTGGTTGAGCCTTGGATAGCTGTGCTACAATAATTAACGTATATAACTCTGTATATACTTCAATAATAAGTTTCAACTTTACCTAACGTTGTATAATTTAACAATCAAGAAAATTGATTTCTCATTATGATATGGAAGTGGAAGATCATAAGTAAAATAACTGTTGTTTTAGAGTAGCATCAATATATTATTTAATGCTGGGCCCGACTAACCCACTTGATTCCATTCTTCAAGAAACAAAAAGGCATTCATTATTTGTATTTTGAGAATGAAAGCGACTGTAACTACCTGAATTATAATTCTAATTAAGCGATGTACCCAAACTTCATCTTGAGCTCCCGGTTGAGATTGAAAGAAAAAGTCCTCCATTGTTTTTCGTGATTAAGAAATACCTAAAATCGTTCAGATTGACCCAGTTGAAGATGAACACCGAGGTCCTCTGCAGGTCCAGTGCTTGCGCTACTAGTTATAAATTACATATTGCGTCCGTATACCAATCATTGGATCCTCTTATTCTTTTCTCCAATCAGGCTTAACTACCATATATTTTCGAGATAAAATCTTTCATAAATTAGTTTTGTTGACTAAAACGTAGAAATTACACAGGGACATCTTAAACAAGTGATATAACTAGTTCAGATTGGTACAATATTTTATGAATTCATCCGTTGGACCCAGAAATGAAGAGAATATAAACGCTTCAGAACTGCCTAAGTTTGTTAAGTGAATTAGTTGACCTTCCCTAAACATCTTCTACCGCGTTTATTTTTGTCATTGCCGTCCTTTTATTGCATGTGGTAATTTCTATTTTTCCTTTTTGGAATATTAAATACCGACTTTGAATAGTCGATTATGGTCTAATACGATCGAAATCATATTTTTGGCCCTCTTGTGTTAATGAGTAGTTCATGAATAATCTCCAACTTGAGATTATTTATTGGAATTTGTCATCCGCATTAGAAGTGGCAAAATATTTTAATATATAATTACTCACATAGTAAACAAGAAAAAGCAATTCCACCTCCCATAACTGTACTGATAATTCACTAACTATCCACGATTAGCTTTTTATCACTGTGGAATAATCAATTTTTATTCCAGAAAATAAATATACTTCTTAATCGATTCCAGTTCGTATTCGTCTTGCGAACTCCGAAATCTCACAATATTTTGAACAAAAAATTATAAACGAAACGATCACAAAAGATATGAAAATGTTTTAAGTTCAGCTCTATTTTACAACTTAAAATACTATCACACCAGTGATAAAAGTAACAAGAACACAAATGAATTTCTATTTGTTAGCTGGCATATAAAATGTTTTTGATAAGCTTAAATTAATGTTTCTAGCTAATGGCTTCGTTTTATAAAAATAATTAGGACAATATGCTTCTATTGCGAATCAATATCTAACTAATTTAGGCGTAGACTCATATCAGATTGAATATACATTCGTTACATATGATGTAAATTTAACTGACTAACTACGAATTAGGTTAATAGCAAAAGGTCTTGATAACAATCTTTTGTTTAATAACAACTCTCGTTTAAGTAATTGCCAACTCCGATTTCCAAATTAAAATTGTGACGAGTTGATGGAAAAGTTAAAGTAGTGGGATATATCTTAACTAACTCCTTATGTAACTTATCATTTTTACAAAGGATAATAATAAGTAACTAATTATTCAAAAGTGATAGATTTGTTTGTGGACTCTTGTTTTTCGACTAGTTATGTTGAATACGATATCATCACTAAATCAGCCAAAATTATAGTGAATCCAAATAACGCCTCTAAGTTCTGTACTTTAGTTAGAAATGATGTGTTGAAAGTGGAAATAACGTTAGGAATTAATTCCTAATTATTATCCTAAGTAATCATTGATTACATTCCTGGAGTGTAACAGCACACAATTTTTGAGTTTGATTTGCATCTGCATCCAGAAATTCGCGTTTAGTACTACAGGGGTGGAGAGTTCCAAGACGCTGTGAGCGTGACAGAGTACGTAACAACGATTCAGAATATATTAATTCAAGAACTGATAATTGTTCTTTACGTGTTATCAGTTAACTTAGGGTTTACAGTTGTGTATGTTTTGCTTGTTGTTTTAGTAATTCCGGTGTGTACATAAAGGAAAAGGTATCATAGTAAAAAAGTAAAAGATATTATTAAATTAGATGAAGATGCATGAAGATAAATCTAGGAATCACTCAAAAAATAAATGAAAATAAATCATCTTTATCAGTATCAATATCGTCTTTATATTTTGATGTTGAAATTAGTATTTCTTCAACATTGCGATTGCCTGTGTTAGAAGTAGAAATGTGCAATATTTTTACTTCCTTTTTTGAACTCTCGTCCCAAAATAAATATTATGATTTAGTTTTATTACTGCTAATTGATTATTAATGATATTACTTTTTAATTTTTGTTTTATTGGTGTTGTTGTTATAGTTGGCGACCGATACTTCTTTAATATCAAATAAATCAGTGTGTTAATCATATTCGTGATGTGGCTAAAATTATTTGGGCTTTACAGTAGATGATGTCTTCGATTTAGACTTTTTATCATGTGTAGCTTTAATTTTATCATCAGCCTTGCAATTAATGCCATGCAATTTACGCTGCATTCTAAAGTGGAACGGAATAATTAAATTTATGATGCAAAAATATTATAAATCATTCTAGAAAAGATTGAGTGAATTCGTATGTATTTGTCTAATTCGTAAATAAACACTTATTTGTTTTAACTAATTTATCTTATAGCATATGTCCAACATTTAACTATTATGTATATATCAGTTAATTAATTTATTAAGAATTATTTAAATTATTTGCTTGTTTAAATTTTGGAACGATGTCACCTAACTTCTGAGATCAGAATATTATTTTCAAACATTCATAACTCGGAAACTTTATTCAGATAAATATAATGTTTGAAACGATTATGTTTTCCAATTCCATATACCGCATCAAATAATTTTAAAAATATAATATATCTGAAATATAATCAGAAGTCACTGATGTCTTCGGCCTTAGGAATTTTGGAGGGCCTGATGAGTTACTTTTCGAGTTCGGTGTCGATGCTCGGTTCGTTCATCATTTGGTAGAGCTCGTTGTATTTTTGAACGTTCTTTTCACTCGTTTATTTTTGCTTTATTTGCTTTTAGTTTTATTTGGTGAAGAAATTGCTCAGGCTGGTAACTTGATTTTTGTTCAAATCGATGTTAATTGAATCCGAGGCATTCAAATCGATTGTATTATTTGATTTGTGTTGTTATGGATTTTATTCGGTTATGAGGGAAGCGTTTTGGCTGAGGAGGAGGTTTTTATGGGCGTCCGGCTTTCTAAGTTGCTGTTGGGCTGATTGTGGGTGAACATTTTCAATTACGCTAGCTTGTTTCTGCTGATTCCGCTTTTCCTTGTTCTCGTGGAGCTTTTTGAGGCGCTCCTCTTGATGTTTCTTGAGCAATTCAAGCTTTTTCTGGGGTGAGATTATCTGCACCTCCTCGGTCTCCACTGGTAAAGTTAAAGAAAGTCTGTTCGAAGAGTCCAAGCTTATTATATCAGACTGAAGCACGGGCTCAATTTACGAATCCTTTACCGGCTGAGAAACCTTTTGAGATACTTGCACTTGCGGGAATGGATTGTAATTATTTAGAGGAGACTCGAAATGAACCGATTTCTACACATTTTGCGGCTGCGGACGATTATCAAGCTGCGAAAGAGTTTATTTAACTTCCTCCAAAATTTAAGTGAATTCATTGAACGAGCCTTTGAACTTTAATTAAGTATATACATCTTAAATATTATTCTGTAACGCAAATTTTGTTTCTTAGGGATGAGAGATCGTAAACAAAGCTGCTAACAAAAGGATTTTACTTTACTCAGATTATTATTACGGAATGTTGGTTTCCAGTAATTACTTTGTCTCAAGTATACTTTATTTAACAAACTGACTGTTATCGTCAGCAATCTTAGCCGAAAGATTTGGTTATATACCAATATTTTATTATAATTACTCTTTGTGATCCAATTGTTCAAATTTCTATTATATGTTTTGCTTGTTTTAATTCTAGTTAGTATTAAATTATTATTATTTGGTCACAAGTTTTTAATGAACAGTTTGAACTATTTGCATTAGCTATTCTACTCTAGCTTTTGGTATTGGTTTTTCTAACTAGACTAACATTTTCTATAAAATATTTTTAGTACTATTCTCCAATAAATTTAATTAGATATCAATTGAAAGCGTTTCTTGTATAAGTTATAATAATTGATTTTACATATAGTAATCGGAGTGGAATAAATTTTCATCATCATTTAAATTATCAAACTAGTAGCATAAATTTATTTATAATCTCACGTTTTCTATTAAACAGCAACATAAATAAACATCAATATCAAAATAAAGGATAAAGAAAAAAGTGTGTTCGCACATGTGTTGTTGTGCAGCATTTAATGAAGGAGAAATCGTACTCAAGTAGTTTAAGATAGAGAATGATATGGTAGTTAAAATCATAGAAACATTAATTATATTCTTATTAATAATATTTTAGTCAAATCACTTAGCGAGATCTGTAGCAATTTTTCTGGCAACTTCGGCTGAATCGTTTGCGTAGAAAAAGACTTATTCTTCGAGTTTTGCTCTGCAAAAATCAGTAATGACTTCCCAGATGGTTTTCATCACTTGCATATCGCGTGTACCATAACCTCCCCTTCCACTACCTAGTGTTTGAACTATTTTAATCTTTTTATTCGCCAAAACCTCTGTTTCAGTGTTTACAACAGTTTCTAGATATGATTTTCCAACAGCCGGCATCGCCCACCAGTAAACTGGATATTAGAAAACAATTCTTTCAAATTGCTTTAAAACATCTCTCTCGGTTTAAACATCAACCGGACCTTGAATAATTCTGACTGTCACGTTTTCGCGGTTTTATAACTAATCGATGATCATTTTGTTACGAACAGATTCGGAATACTTTGGATGAAAAACAATAACGAGAGTTTTCATTGATAATAATGTGAAGTGGGTGGAATATAACAAATTTGAAATTAATGGGTAATAAGTTAGAAAATCTACAAAAGGTGTTTTCAAGTATTCCTGATCTGATCAAATAACGAATATTCATATAATGAATATTGTTAATTTTTAAATTTTGGTTAGAAAAATGTAAATGTAAAGTTATGAAATATATTATAATATTTTATAACATTGTTTTGTCTGTGGAATTTGTGAACATATAACTTGTCTTAGTTTTACGCTTAGTCAGCTAAAGTTGAATAAATAAACACTTATACTTACCACATAACCTCGAATGGAGACACCCACCCTTGTTCGAATTCAGACACCCGATCAGTTTTCAAAAATGGCTTAAGTGAGAGCTAATCTGGCTCAGTTTGGTATATTTCTTGTGTTAGATTTGGTTTTCCATTTCAGTTACAGACACCTTTACTATAAAAAATCGGAGGTGTCTGTATCTGAGCACTTCGGGTGTAAGTGAAAGGGGTGTCTCAATTCGAGGTTATGTAGATTTAATATGAACGATTAGGTTTGGCGTTTCGACGTTAGAGCTGAAGAGGCATTGCTGAAATACCAGCTTTGTTTAGTGTGATCGATGATGGGTTCATATGGTTGCGCTTCTCGTTCCTCTATGAGTCCATCTTCCTGAGATGTGGCTCGGTCAAATCAGTTGCGGAAAGTAAAATCCCCTGGTTCAAAGTGCTGAGCTGGCATCATTAAGGATCGGTATGGCTAAGGGCATGCAATCAACGAGCCTTCAGGATTGGAAAGCGGCAACCGCTCCATTGCTTCCTTAGAAACGCAGATGGTACGACGCAGGTGGATTCCCGTATAGATCGGCTTGCACGAAGCAGCCGCGTTACGCCTCTGGATGCCTGTACCCGTCGTTGCTTGCCTTGGCTGCGGAGGTGCGCATAACGTACATAGGTGTATTTTAAACTAATGATCATTTCGCGTGAACTTACAGTTCCTGTACAGAAGACCGAACTACCTAAGTGAGTGAGATATATATAATTAATCATTGCTTTCTCTATCCTGGTATGGTTATATGGTAATTATAATTATCAATATTAATTATGACTTTTTGCTCTTAAAGAAGCACTTACCCTAAAACCAGTACTAGTATATTTAGATTGGAAACAAAGACGAAAACCATTTTAATTACTACATAACCTCATTCAGAAGGGGGTCGCATTTTCGCTTATAAGGGGGTAGGTCAACTCGCTTACAAGGGGGTTCCTTCATGTCTAACCCCCTTGTAAGCGAGTGCCAAATATCATGCGTTTTAGCCCTGTTTTTGGCCATAAACCCTTCAAATACAACAATATTTTTGGATACATTTTGGATACATTTCACTTATAAGGGGGTTGAAAATGGCTACCCCCTTATAAGCGAAAAGGCTACCCCCTTGAGAGCGAGGTAATGTAGTAACTGGAAAATTATCAACCACAAGAATTATTAAAATATATATTATTTTTACTTGGCTATAGTAAAATAACAAGTATATATTTATTTTTTGCGTTTAGATGTATTGTTGGATTGTTGCTGTTGAGTGAGTCATGCTTAAAAGTTGAATAAATTTCCTTAATTTATATTTATATATAATATTTATCTGCTGAAATAAGATATTTTGAAAACAATATAATAAAATGATTGACAAATCCATAACATTTAGATTTGTAACCTTTATCCTAATTCGATGAAATTTTCTTCTCTTTAGATAAAGTTAAAAATGTCAACTGTTACAATTTGCATTTATTTTTAGTAACAACACAACAAGTATTAGTATATTTAATATTAATTATAGAGTATTTTCATATAAAACTTAATATTTTAACGATTTAACTATTTTAATTATAATAACATATCGTATCAAATTATTATTAAATTACTTTGAACGGTAGTTGAATGTTATTATTTACATTGTTGTCAATAAGTTGTTATATGTATATTTTACAACGGCTATTTTAATTTTTTTTAATTATGTATCTTATATAAATAAATAGCCAAGTTAATAATTTATAATATATTATTAGCAAAAAATAAATTTGAGTTATATTTATTCCACTCTCAATGATATTCCTTGCTTGTTCAGTATCCGAACTTTCCAGAGCCGAGAAGAAGACCATGTACAACTGCTTCACGACGAGCGCGGACATCAACCTGTTCGCGGACACCCTGCAGATCACGGTCACCCTCACCTCCACGAAGTCTGCCTCCTGCGACATCCCCCACGGCGTCTTCGTGAGCCTCCAGATCGACAGCCTCGGGGCCTACGAGCCTAGCGCCTACGTGCAGGACTTCGCCTACGACAGCCCCCAGCAGATCCGCCTGGCCTGCGCGGACCCGGTGGAGTGCGCGAAGATCAAGGCCGCCGAGTCGGGGACGATCGTGCTGGAGACCAAGACCCACGCCACCTTCGTGCCCGCCGGCTCCATCCGGCTCTCCAAGGGCCTCTCCAGCAGCTGCTTCCACGACAACGACTCCTTCGTGGAACTATACCAAGGCGCGGTCGTGCTGGTGCTGTATCCCACTTTCACGTGCAAAGACTCGATCGCGGCTGATAATCTGGGATAGTTAAAATTAAACTCCATGAGCAAAGTCAAGATGTACATAACCTATACGGATAACTCAATCACCATTCACGACCAGTTGGCAATTACTGTCCAGCAAGACCTCTTCGTACCAACTACAAGGGTAACTCCTTCGTCCACTCCGCTTAGAATCAAGTTATCCAACCCGACCATCTCCAAGTTCTTCGTCCAGACCATGACGAACGGGGTCTTGACCAAGGACATGACGCTCTTCCAGGCCAACCTGGAGTTCACAAATATTGCACTCCTGAAGATAAACGCGCAGGTCACCATGAACCTGTACAAGCAGATGGGCATCGCAGAAGTGTACGACCGCTTCGACATGCAGCTGCTCTCGAACGGCTTCGTGGTGTATAAGACTCTTGGGCCGAATACGGATGCTGCGAACAGCTATTTATAATCTCTTGGGGTAACTTCGTATTAAATTCAGTATGTTTTTACCACTTACGATGTGAAGAAAACGAGCGAGTTCAGGATGAGACTGTTCGGTTTCAGCACAAACAGCCATTCATTCAATGACGTTCCAGTTCAGAGCACTTGTGAAACGAGATTTAAGAATCAGTAATGCGATTTGTTATTGAAGAAACTGAAGGAGATAGAGTTCTCAGAGCTTCAGACATTTATAAGTTATATGTTCTACGCGAAGGATGTGCTGGTTACGAACTACACTCAAATCATCAACAATATCTACGGTTCGTGTTTTGAAAACGGAACACTTGATTATGATAACAGTAGTTAGATATTGAAAATATAATTCGACTAGAATAAAGGGGAAACGTGTTAATTGGCTAAAAATGATGCACTTGAAGCAAAGATTATACTTGGCAACAACTCTCAGGTGTTGAAAACGATGAATATAGATTACGCACCTGGAACACAAAGATTTGAACTGTCTGGGTTCGATTTATCACTTCAACCTGAAATTCGTATTTAATTCTACAGAAATGGTCAGGTGGTGGACGCGATCAGCTTGAATTAATATTAAGTTAATTCCGACCACAAACTGGTAAATAAAGAGATTCTAATTGTTATTTATATTTTGGCGTCACACTTGGGATTCATCATTTTGTACTGGGCTTGGAATTTTATAATTATAAAGAAAATAAAGAAAATCTCTAATAAGTCAATTGCTTAAAAAGAGTAGAGAACCAAAATATTCAAAAAGTTTGCTGCTGATGATGAATTGGAAGTGTGAGATCTATTCTCTTGATTAAATATTAATATTTTAAATATATTTTAATTAAATTCATACCTCTATTTCATCTTCTAAAGTGATTTTTTTGAACATCTAGCTGTTATGTTCTTTTATTTTCTTCATTAGTTGTTTTAATATGAGGTTAGTCCAAATCCAGTATAAAACCAAAAAGCAAAAGTGTACCGCCAAAATATAAACAACAATCAGAATTTCTTTGGTTCGCAGTTTGTTGTTTTCATAATAGGGTTTTGCTAGATAATTACTCCGTTGAGCACCTGGTATCTGCATCTCGCTTCTCACCGCATCGAGGGTAACTTATTGTTCTAATTTTAATAATTTAATATATTCTTCATATACTTTAATATATTATTCTTATATGCTTTTAAACTTATAATTTAATTTAGCTAAATCTATTCTAATCATCAACAGATTAAATAATACAATATTAAAATATTAAAATATAATATTTTAACATGTATCATATTGAATATTAAAATATATAATAAAGTATCTGTTTTAAACCCCATATTCTAATTACAATGAGCTTATTATTAAAGAGGTTAGAATCAAAAGTGTTTTCACTGTTCAACAACCGGTAGGTCCGGTATAGGTTAAACCATTAGCATTTGCAGTGATGCATATCCCGTTTGTTACATATGAATTAAATCCAACGAATAAAATTGCTGTCTTTCTGCAACCTTAACCTATAATAACACCATTAAGCCTCCCAGACATCTGCATCTCGCTTCTAACCGAATCGAGGGTAACTTATTACGTTTGAGTTGGAGTCAGTCCTGGAGCTCCTGCTTCACCCAGCATTCCTCCACATGAATATGCTGTTGCTGTTCCTCTACTAATTGAGTTCGTAATCAAAACGATACCTCCCTATAACATTCCCAAAAATCCTCCAGCCGCTCTTGTAGTTTGTATATTCAAAGTGGTATTGGTGTTATCAATCTGTAAAGTTGGAACTAGATGTAAGTGACCAACTATTCCTCCGCTCACAGAGTACCAACTTTAACCTGTGTTATCTCCCTACTTTGTTGAATCTACTGTAACTTGAACTGTACAATTTAGCACTTAGAGGGTGAATTTACCTTGAATCATTCCAACTAAGCCCCCAGATTTGAAAACTGTTGAAGCCGAAGCTTGATCCAATTTAAGACGGATGTTAATTGTACAGTTTTGAATGAACGTATTTTGGTTCATTAAACCAGTGAGAGTTCCAATAAATACTTGACTTTAAGATTTAGACTATTTGACCGTTAAAACGCCCTTCACGAGAATATTTGAGAAAACGGTCGTGAGTGAAAAGAGACCAATGGCGGTTGACTGAGAAACGGGATCGGTTGTTTCAAAGTTTATTATAGAGTTCGAAGCTACTGAAGAATCAGAAGAAAGGGAACACAACGAAATCCGGTCAAAACGGTTACCAGCCAAGTCACTTGACACAGTAATATAACCGTTACAAGTGATTTGAGTAAATTCGATTTCCCTCTGAATCACACAAACTTAAGTATTGTAATCCAATACATAGCCAGGTTTGCATCCAGAACAAACCTTTTACGGCATATTTATAGCTGAAAATGTAGTGATGAGGCGGTTTATGTTAAGATCTGGCTTTTAAATTAACAAACATAGCTATTTAGAGAGTACATAACTTTGATTACACATAACATAAACATTAGCACTTGATATATTATAGTACACACCAGTGACATCTTTATAAAGCTATTAACATTTATTAGATACGTTTATGTTGTTAGGCGCACATGCGAAAAGGGACAGAGTTAGTGAAATCATGTATATGGAGTGACATGAGTGGGACACTATAACACAGCTCACTACTGTGTTTTCCAACTTACCAACATTTTAATCAATCGCTTAAATTGAATTACACAACATCAATGTTTATAAATAGAATATTTATTATTTAATAACCATTTTAGTTCACAGAGTGGTTAGTAACATGGATACAATTTAAACTTTTGGATAACATAATCTCGTTTGTATACGAAAAAATGATTGTATAAAAGGCTTTGAAATAACATATCATTGTACTAATAATTTTTAAGTATACACAATTGTGAATTTAATTGTGTATTCATTTAATATTTGCTATCATTTTTATGTCATATATACATCTAAATATTTAACTATTTTAATAAAACTTATACAGTTAAGATGGTTTGAACTTTATTCTTGTTTTTAATTCTCGAATGCGAAGCATTTTTTGAACAAGTACAATATATATATATATATATATATATATATATATATATATATGCCGTGCAAAATCAAATAAACTAAGAAGGACCCCAGGTGTATATACCTAATCAAGTTAATGAAACAGTGCATCAAAGGCAACCACCACCAAGCAATGCCAATACAACGGAACAACCTCCCGTGCAAGCCGAAGGAAATAACGAGCAAAGAGAAACTGAGACGCGAGAACCAGTTTCTGGAAATTAAGTTAGCGAATCAGGTAAAACTGGTCCGCTGACGACTCCGTGAGGGCCCTGTTGGGTCTTTACTGAGTGGGCATAAATGACGGGTTGAGCCCGTTTTGAAAGTGGAAACACTGGCGTGCGAGAGCCTTTGTTTTACTTTCGAAAGTCTCAATGAAGTCTGTTTGTGCCGTCTTGAGGAAGTGATATATATATATTTACAAATATATACAAGTTTAATTAATTCAAATATTAATATGTACAATATATTTAATTCACATCCATCCGTCAGAATTATCATCTTTGTTACTTTCACTTGAATCTATTATCTCATAAACTTCATTTTCATCAAAATTTTAACTATCTGAACTGTCCATAATTTCGTAAATTTCTTCATCGGTATCTTCAAAATCATCATCCTATTTTAATGGTAAATCAATTTATACTACTGGTAATTAAAAATATCTACGTTAATAATTTTATACGAAAGGTTAATAATTTTATCTTACAGGTTACTGGTATCTGAATGGAAATTATGGACGTTATTCTTCTTAACTGCTTGAATCATCCTATCTCTACTGTTATTAAATGACGAACTGCTTCATTTACTCATCTGACTAAACAATATTTATTTGATTTAGGTCTTCGGATACAACTACATCCGCTCTCAAGTCAATGTAGTCGTTGAACGCAAGAGGGTAGATTCTCAGTTTGCTGGCGATAACGCGGATGTTTCTAGCGACTTTGGTGCTTTGGTCCGAGTTTCCTTTAAAATCGCCTGCTTCGTGCCATTCTCCATTACTTTCGTATTTTACTTTGTACTTCGTAACCCAGTTGCACCTATCTCTTCCTTGTGTGATAATTTAGGCAATGAACACTTTTCGGTGGAAGTCGAACTCGAGGTATTGTCCTCGGACAGACTACTAATAATCGGGACACCAACATATGGGTCCGTCCAGGTAAGACTAACAGGCTCCGTATCCGCTTTCATTTCCGCAATAACAATCGGACACATTCCTAGTTACATTTGACAACTCTTTGCTAAGTTGGAGTTTCTGATCAATAAAGAAGTTTTCGAGCTTCGGATCTATTTCAACCAAGAAATCAAATTTGATAGCTATATCGAATTGGGTTGGAATAATTCGGATCGCCTTTGCTTTTATGTTGAGGTTGAATTGGTTAAGTTTGGAGGATTGAATGTCAAATGAGCGCACGTCAGCGAAGTCAATCCCGTTGTTAGATGATTATACTTTTATTGTAGTGCTTTCGTATTAACATTTTACTGTTAGTTTTTTAATATTGGTAATGGATTTAAACTACGTTTGAATGAATACTTCTTAATTCTTATCTTAATCTTTTGGATGCGATGAAACCCACCCGTTTGGAGAATCCAAGTAAGACTGCGATGCATTGTATTTAGTCCGACATGCGCTAGAAGTTCGGGTTGCTCCAACTCTGTACGACATTCTGAGAACCTTCATAAATAATGAAGTGGGCGAAAAACAAAATTAACGTGTGTGTACAGTCAATATATATATTTTAATGATTTATTCTGAATAATGTTAAATATTTATTAAATAATGTTAAATATTATTATTAATTTAATTGAACAACTGTTTTAGTAAGTACTGTGGTCGCCAAGCCAACTTTGATTTCAAAAAATACTAACTATTTCAAAACTATTTTTTGTATTAATTTTAACTATATATTAACTCAATGTTTAGTAGCGTCTCCTTTCTATTTTATTACTTCTTCTAACCTTTTGGGCATAGAGTCAATCAAATGATTGATGATATCTAACGAGATTTACTCCAACGCCCTCTTTACTTCTTCATTTAATAAGTCATATGTGGTACATTCTTCAGGGGAAATGTTTGACTTCAGTGGATTCCAGCAGTGAAAAAGTGGATTTAAGTCTGGACTCATTACTGGAAAGCGATAGAGCTCAATGTTGTTAGCAGTATAAAAGTTTTTCATATACTTACTAAAATGTGTCGGGGCGTTATCTTGTTGCAACTTCAAGTTATGCTATTAAGTGATGGAAGTGTAACTTGTCTGAGAACTTAAGAATTGACAATTGAATTCATGGTCGTACCGCACGGCATAAACCATAATGGACCCTTATATCTATAGCTAATCGTACTATAGATCATGCACGAAAACAGTCCATATTTTACACTTCGAGAAAATACTTCGGATTCCACTCGTCTTTAGGTGTTCTGAGCACTCTACTCGCTCGATTTGCATAGCATTTTGAGCGATACTCATCAGTATACTAAAAAGTTCTCCAATATTCAATTGGTTGTTTCAGGTTCATTCGAGCAAAGTTCAAACTTTCCAATTTATGCTTTTCGGTAAGTTTTGGCTTTATCTTAGCAACATAGAAGCTTAAACTGAATTTGGCCAGGAGACGAGATACCGTTGTTAGAGACATGGAAATTCCACGAAGGGCTTAGTATTTTTCAGCTATGATTCGTCGAGTTTCGAATCTATGGCTCTGGCGATATTTAACAACGCGAAAATCTCAGCTTAGTCAAATTTTCTGACACTATTATCGGCATGAGAAGCTTCTAGCTTGCCTGTAACTTCAAAGTGCTTAAAAATGGAATAAACAGTTTGGAGACTACATTGAAGGCAACAAGCAATGTATTTCTTGGTTGCAACAGTTTGTGATTCTGTTTCTCACATTCTCATCATTATGCGACGCTCTTGTATTGTGATCCGTCGGCTTCGTGTGTGCTTCGTCATTTGAAGGATGAAGTGAAAAAGAAATGAACCGCAGAATTAATTGAATATGTTATAATTAGCATAAATACAGTGATTTAATTTTCAAGCGCAATTATTACATAAACATTTGTTAAAATCAAAGTTGGCTCGGACACCACAGTATGCGGTAGAAGATTAATTGAGTTGAGAGGTTTATTTTATGTTATTAATTTTGTTGAAACGAAATAATGTTAAGCTTGTCAGTATTTCCACTTCGCACCTAACAAAAATAATGCCAACAATGAATGAAAGCATCTATGAAACCCATACATAATTATTTACTCCATAATTCTACAATAACATTAAAACTTTGACTGAAGTAAGAAAAATGTAGAAATATGGAGGGCATTCTAGATTAACTAAATCAGAATTCGATAAATACTTAATGATACTATTTACAATGATGATATCAGGTAAAGAGCGAGGATCTGTCTAATATAATTGGTCTAAGAACACTAAAATACGCAATTAGTTTATAGCTGATGAAGTTGGAATGTCTTGCAGAGAATGGGAGGAAATACATTCGAATGTCTGTTATGGTCATATTAAATTGTTATTAGATTAACCTGAAGAAGAAATCGATACAAATTTAGACGGTATAGAATCTGATGAAGAAGAATCTGAAAATTCTGACTATGAATATGACGAAGATGATCTAGAAGAACTAAATAAAATATTTAATGATCATGAAGAAGAAGTTTTGAGCTAAAATAAACCAAAAGAAACCAAAGTTCGAAATTCTGTATCAAGAGTTTAAGATTTTATGTTACAGTTACAAAGCAAGTTTCGAGACATATATACAAAATATCCAGATTATTTTCTGGGTAAAAACCTTGTAATAGATGAATAACTTATCAAATTTGCAGGTAGAATATTCTTTTTATAGTATAATCCTGCTAAACCAGCAAAAAGAGGTATACTTGTAAGAGCTTGTGTGGATACATTTACTAATTTTATATTATCAATGGATTTATACGCAGCTTCGTAAACAGTACCTAAAGGTGAAACAAAAACTCTTGATGTTATTAAAAGACTTTATTGATTTTCCAAAATAGCCTAACTGCACACTATTCTGTGATAATTATTATGGTACAATTGACGTAGTTGAGTATATTAAATCAATAGGGCTTGAATATGTTGGAACTTTTAGACCAAGTCGACTTGGTAAAGAATTATCATAAAATTTAGAGAAGTTGTAATTGAATTAAGTTGTTTAATATCCTGTGTTTAAAGAAGTAAAACTAAAGAAAACGACTAAATAAGTTCTAGTTAAAGATGTAAACGTCCTTTAATGGTAATGCAAAAAGTAGAAAATTTTAACCATGATATATACAAAATCAAAATTTGTGAAATAACCCTGTTAAATGTAAGAATTTGTAAGTTCTCGTGGTATTCCCAGAGAACAACCTGAAATAGTTCGTTACTACAATAATAATTATAAAGGAGTTGATTACGTAGACCAACTTACAAAAAATATTAAGTTTCCAGGACGATGTACTCGTTGGACCACAAGGATGTTTATTTATTTTATGTAAGTAATATTAGTTAATGGGTTTTCTTTGATGAAATTATTGCATCCAGAATATAAAGAAATTAAAATAACGGATTATGTTGAAAGCATAATTGATTAAATGAAAATAAATCTAACAAAATATGAAATTAAAGCTACACCACGAAAAATTGAAGGTTGTAACCAACCAGTAGTAAGCCCAATTAAAGGACCAGTAATAGAAGCATATAAACACTATCATGTATATACAAAAGTAAGTGCGTAATGTGTCGGCTGCAAATAATGTAATAGCAGATATGTGTGTTCGTGCAAAGGATATCATTTGTGTCCAGAGTGTTATAAAACGCATATTAGTGAATAAAATGACATAAGAGGGTACACACACATTTATAAAAAATGAATAAAGTGATTTAAAATACGAATAATATGTTTTAATATATATTGAACACAAAAATAGTAATTTACCTATTAAATGGTTGAAGTCGTTTTCGAGAATTTTGTTAATTATTTGCGAAGTGGAAATACTGACAAGCTTAACATTATATCTAACATTATATCTTCTATTACTGGTCCTTTAATTGGGCTTACTACTGGTTGGTTACAACCTTCAATTTTTCGTGGTGTAGCTTTAATTTCATATTTTGTTAGATTTATTTTCATTTAATCAATTATGCTTTCAACATAATCCGTTATTTTAATTTCTTTATATTCTGGATGCAATAATTTCATCAAAGAAAACCCATTAACTAATATTACTTACATAAAATAAATAAACATCCTTGTGGTCCAACGAGTACATCGTCCTGGAAACTTAATATTTTTTGTAAGTTGGTCTACGTAATCAACTCCTTTATAATTATTATTGTAGTAACGAACTATTTCAGGTTGTTCTCTGGGAATACCACGAGAACTTACAAATTCTTACATTTAACAGGGTTATTTCACAAATTTTGATTTTGTATATATCATGGTTAAAATTTTCTACTTTTTGCATTACCATTAAAGGACGTTTACATCTTTAACTAGAACTTATTTAGTCGTTTTCTTTAGTTTTACTTCTTTAAACACAGGATATTAAACAACTTAATTCAATTACAACTTCTCTAAATTTTATGATAATTCTTTACCAAGTCGACTTGGTCTAAAAGTTCCAACATATTCAAGCCCTATTGATTTAATATACTCAACTACGTCAATTGTACCACAATAATTATCACAGAATAGTGTGCAGTTAGGCTATTTTGGAAAATCAATAAGTCTTTTAATAACATCAAGAGTTTTTGTTTCACCTTTAGGTACTGTTTACGAAGCTGCGTATAAATCCATTGATAATATAAAATTAGTAAATGTATCCACACAAGCTCTTACTAGTATACCTCTTTTTGCTGGTTTAGCAGGATTATACTATAAAAAGAATATTCTACCTGCAAATTTGATAAGTTATTCATCTATTACAAGGTTTTTACCCAGAAAATAATCTGGATATTTTGTATATATGTCTCGAAACTTGCTTTGTAACTGTAACATAAAATCTTAAACTCTTGATACAGAATTTCGAACTTTGGTTTCTTTTGGTTTATTTTAGCTCAAAACTTCTTCTTCATGATCATTAAATATTTTATTTAGTTCTTCTAGATCATCTTCGTCATATTCATAGTCAGAATTTTCAGATTCTTCTTCATCAGATTCTATACCGTCTAAATTTGTCGATTTCTTCTAAATTATCGATTTCTTCTTCAGGTTAATCTAATAACAATTTAATATGACCATAACAGACATTAGAATGTATTTCCTCCCATTCTCTGCAGGACATTCCAACTTCATCAGCTATAAACTAATTGCGTATTTTAGTGTTCTTAGACCAATTATCTTAGACAGATCCTCGCTCTTTACCTGATATCATCATTGTAAATAGTATCATTAAGTATTTATCGAATTCTGATTTAGTTAATCTAGAATGCCCTCCATATTTCTACATTTTTCTTACTTCAGTCAAAGTTTTAATGTTATTGTAGAATTATGGAGTAAATAATTATGTATGGGTTTCATAGATGCTTTCATTCATTGTTGGCATTATTTTTGTTAGGTGCGAAGTGGAAATACTGACAAGCTTAACATTATTTCGTTTCAACAAAATTAATAACATAAAATAAACCTCTCAACTCAATTAATCTTCTACCGCATACTTACTAAAACAGTTGTTCAATTAATGTGCCGGTAGTATAATTTAAGGAAAACTTTTGTTTCAGAATGACTTTATATTATACTATCATATAGGGCTGGTTCATACTAGTATTTTTTGTGAAAACCATTACCACTTCAAATGCCAATGAAAAGAGTTATTCACTTATTTAAGACTATAGATCAACTTTAATCATGGTAAATACAAGAATTAACATACCTGAGCTAACAAAGTACATATAAGTTCTATGGTATCAAAGTAACTTAGGAGCCAACTTCAATATTTTGAATTGTGTAAAAGTAAATCTTGTCCAAACTAAAATATTATAAAATTTATATCGCAAGTAACTGGATTTTAGCTCAATTCTTAATCTTTAAAGATATTCTCGTTTATACATATAATTTTGATATAATTTTGAAAGAGGGAACAAATAATTTTGGTAAACTATTATTTAAGATAATGAATTCGTCAAATCTTAAATAATTTATATTTGGTACAATAATAACAAATTATATTGTATTAGTAATCTATATAATAGTTATATTTTTAAAGCACTAGTTATTATAGCTCAAAATAATCAAGGTATTAACTTAATTATACTTAATTGAGGTCTTGAACTACTACATTACCTTGCTTGTAAGGGTTCGACATGCAGCTGCTCTCGAACGGCTTCGTGGTGTATAAGACTCTTGGGCCGAATACGAATGCTGCGAACAACTATTTGTAATCTCTTGGAGTAACATCGTATTAAATTTAATATGTGTTCACCACTTACGACGTGAAGAAAACAAGCGAGTTCAGGATGAGACTGTTCGGTTTCAGCACAAACAGCCATTCATTCAATGACGTTCCAGTTCAGAGCACTTGTGAAACGAGATTTAAGAATCAGTAATGCGATTTGTTATTGAAGAAACTGAAGGAGATAGAGTTCTCAGAGCTTCAGACATTTATAAGTTATATGTTCTACGCGAAGGATGTGCTGGTTACGAACTACACTCAAATCATCAACAATATCTACGGTTCGTGTTTTGAAAACGGAACACTTGATTATGATAACAGTAGTTAGATATTGAAAATATAATTCGACTAGAATAAAGGGGAAACGTGTTAATTGGCTAAAAATGATGCACTTGAAGCAAAGATTATACTTGGCAACAACTCTCAGGTGTTGAAAACGATGAATATAGATTACGCACCTGGAACACAAAGATTTGAACTGTCTGGGTTCGATTTATCACTTCAACCTGAAATTCGTATTTAATTCTACAGAAATGGTCAGGTGGTGGACGCGATCAGCTTGAATTAATATTAAGTTAATTCCGACCACAAACTGGTAAATAAAGAGATTCTAATTGTTATTTATATTTTGGCGTCACACTTGGGATTCATCATTTTGTACTGGGCTTGGAATTTTATAATTATAAAGAAAATAAAGAAAATCTCTAATAAGTCAATTGCTTAAAAAGAGTAGAGAACCAAAATATTCAAAATATTTGCTGCTGACGACGAATTGGAGGTGTGAGATCTATTCTCTCTGATTATATATAATATTATTTGTATTTTAATTAAAAGTAACAAGGAAAGAACTATGTATCAAAAGAACAATATATCCTTCATTATATTTAAACCTTTCTTGGTTTTCGAACTTGATTTTATGAATAAACCGAAAATTAATCTAATCTGTATTGAATATTAATTTTTTCACCTTCAATTACTTATATTTAGTTTAAATTTTGGTTAACTTTGTCGTAGTGTGTGAATAGAGAAAATGTTAAATCCCATGGCTCAATTAATTTTATTTACTATATTATTTAAGTGACATGTTATCCTCTGTAATACTATTCAAATAACTGTAAACTTAATTAACAACAAGATTATGTGATAAAATTCTAGATATTAATAATTAACAATATTCATATTGTAAAAAATAAAATGAGCTTAATAATCACGTATTAATGAGCATCGAACTATAAGGTAATAAATAAACAAATTTGTTTATAAATACAGGGTATACAAAGCAAACTTTGGTTTAAGTTGATATTTACAGTCTAAATATGTTTGCAGTATTTGGTTTTGCGGACAACAATCACATAATCGAAAATGGGCTAATCAACGTCAGCTTGAATGTGAACGTAAGTCAGGCAGCTCTGATATGCATGCAATGTTAATTGGTTATTCGCAGCTCGCAATTAATATTTATCGCAAACGGCCAGATTTTGTCCGCCGTCTCCATAAATGTATTATTCTTAATGAAATTAGTAAATTCTTCGGTTTAGTTCAGATTTTAGTCCCTTCAGGGATCTGGTCTTGTATCTCAGATAACTGAATCTGTTACTATTTCGTTGGTGGACGTGAAGATTAATGGATATAACTCAGTATAATCAACGAATAACGGAAACTTCGCCTCAAAACTTTTGGTGGATCTCGAAGTAAACCTCGCAAACGTATAGTTGTGTACAAATGAAGACAAAACAGTTGGCTTTGGAATATCATATTTGAAAATTAACGGAATTTAATTTTCTAATTGTCAAAATTCATGTCAGTCTGGAAGCTATTATTCGTATGGGGTTTGCGTTTAGCAACTGGTGCATGGGGAGATGGCTGCAAATGATACACTAATATGTGTAGATCCGTTTGAGTTTAAGAGTTATATCGCCCAGTGTTCATGCAAAGATGGATATATGTTGAACATGACGTACTGCATCCCCGTGGTAGTTTCAATTACAAACTTGGATGAAACAATGCATGATCTTAATGAAAAAGCAAGCTAGAACATACAATAGTAGAAGATATACTTGGAGTAAATGATAATTACTAATACAACAACTATTTAGTAATATCTAAATGGTAATATAAGTAACTTGAACTCATCAATTTCTCAAAAATTAGTGGACGTTGAAGCAAATATGTAAAATAACGTAAGCTAGTTGTAGCAACAAATAAAGGCAAATATTAGCGAAATTCAAATCATGATGGCGAACAACCGCAGTATTCTGGAAAGCTACACAGTGAACAACATCTCTCAGCTGCAAGAAAAAATATACCATAATTTAACGGGCCTCAATAACACAATTTAGATTGAAATTCAATAGGTTAATTAGTCCGCGAATCAGATAGCTAGTGACTTACAAGCACTTTAAACCAACTTCCAGTAAGTAGTGACAGATCAATCTGTTAATAACTCCAACCAACAAACCCAGATAGGAGCGTTGAATTCTGGTGTGTTGTAACTTCAGAACAGTTAGCAGCAATTACGCTCAGATTTGGTATATTTAAATACATCATTTAATTCTCAAATACAAAATCTAAATACATAAGTAGGTTAGATTGACACAAATGTCGCAAGTCTCACATCAAAGACAACAAATTAATACAACTAACAGCAGGCCCAACTCGCTAACTTGGATCAATATCTGGCTAACAACATCTCTAATTTGAACACAAATATTCAGGGATAAATACAGATACTAAGACAAGCTGACTCTACGATATCAAGTTCACTTACCTAACTTCTAAGCCAGTTTTCATCTTTTTCTTCTGATTCTACTCAGAACAACACAAATCAGCAGAATCAAATTAATTCCTTGCAATCTACCGCGTCTGCGTAATAAATATAATTTTCACAGCTTGTTTCTTATATTCAACTTGTTAATTAAACTTTAACTTCTCAAAGTAATAATATTCAGTCTAAAATATAGCCATATAATGATTAGATAAACATCATAAATTCTAAACATACTATAAATTACAACACATTATCACATAATGTGTCATTAATTTCAACAATAAGTGCGAATGTAGCTTAATTTTTTACTCAATTATTTCAAAGCTTCAACAACATCGTTTCTACCACGAATAATTAACTACAAACTGAGATTCAAGCAAGAATTAGTGGTGATGCGAATTTGCAAACACAAGTAAACACAATTTAAACGAGTGTATTATAAAATAAAAATCAAATTTTATCAACAAATACTACTTTAACCTAATTTATCAGCACATAATTTTCAAATGCGAACTAAATTTACGCAACTAAGGAAGAAATGAGCCGCTATTTGTGTCGTAAATAACCTTCACATGACTATATTAATGGTATTTGTGTTGCTTTATGTGGCTAAGGAGCTGTGTTATAATCAGGATCTTGTGTATGCACAAACTCAAGTCTTACTTATACTAGTGGATCATGTCAACTAGTTTGTGGATCTGGTGCTGTTTATTAATCTGGAACATGTGTTTGTATGAATCCAAGTTTAATATATTCAAGTGGGGTGTGTTAGATGAATTGTGGATCAACTGCTGTTGCAGTAGGTGGATAATGCTAATGTAAATAATAAGGATATTTTTATTGTGAATAACATTTTAACTGTGTAAAATTTAGACCAAATATGACAGAATGTGATTTTATTTGATTATATAGTGAATATATAGTGTATATAGTGATATGATACTTAATTAATTATCATTAAAATATGAAATATTTTTAAAATATATCTCGATAATAGGAAGTAATGAATTATATTTACTATTCATAAGTTAACTTAAGTTTTAACTTTATATTAAAATATTCATAATCCATTGAAGATTTTGTTTTATATTATTCATCTTATTACTTGAATTCCTAAATAACTGAATTCCTATAACTGAATTCCTAAATATGTGTTAATAAAAAAATATTATAATATATTATACCTTATTTGAATAATATTGTGAACAATATTCGATACTACTATAGACAATAAGAGCACTTTTGACAATAATTGCCAATAAGACAATCATTGCCTCTATTGTGTGACACAATAACATATAAAATGACAATAAGAATTTTGTCACTTTTCCTTAATTTCTATTTTATGGAATTTATACCATATATATATTGTAAATTTAATTTTTGCATTATATTTCAAACATATTCACTATAATATGGAGTCAACTATTATTTTGATTTTCATCGTTTTTGTTCATTTTTCTAAGGATAAAATGAAGCTTTGACAATAAGAGGCAATTATAAATATTATAGAAACTGTTTTTAGCTTTTAAATCATAATTGTAGTATCATACTACCTAATATAATACCACAATAATGTATATACAATAATGTTGTATAAACCTCTATGTTGATGACTACTCTGGTATTACTAAGTAATAATTATAATAGCTTTCAACCTCAAACATATTATGAAATAGTTTGTATATCAAATAATAATAGGAGTAGCTCACACAAGCTGTGCTTTTGTAGCATAATTAGCAGCTGCATATATGTTAAAATCGTTAATTTGCTTTTAAATAGCTGTTTGAACAGCTTAGATGAGTATATTTGTGTTCGAGTTTTCGCTAATTGCACTATTTATCTGGCCTTGAATTTAACTATCGCTTTATGCTCTTAAAACAGCTTCTTAGTTTATTTACGTGGTGAATGTGAGTTGTGAAATTGATGTATTCAGATTATTTAGGTTGTTATTAGTAGTTTACAAGTTCGAAGTTAGCTGTGTTAACTGTGACTGCTATGAGCTGAATTGTGTAGATAATTATGAGTCAAGATTTGTTATAGAACTATTAATAGAAGATATTTAAGTATATAAATTGTTAACTTAACCAGTTAATGTTGTATTCAACTGTTAAATATTAGATTACAATAAAGATTATTGTGTTTATTACGCAGACGCGGTAGATTGCAAGGAATTAATTTGATTCTGCTGATTTGTGTTGTTCTGAGTAGAATCAGAAGAAAAAGATGAAAACTGGCTTAGAAGTTAGGTAAGTGAACTTGATATCGTAGAGTCAGCTTGTCTTAGTATCTGTATTTATCCCTGAATATTTGTGTTCAAATTAGAGATGTTGTTAGCCAGATATTGATCCAAGTTAGCGAGTTGGGCCTGCTGTTAGTTGTATTAGTTTGTTGTCTTTGATGTGAGACTTGCGACATTTGTGTCAATCTAACCTACTTATGTATTTAGATTTTGTATTTGAGAATTAAATGATGTATTTAAATATACCAAATCTGAGCGTAATTGCTGCTAACTGTTCTGAAGTTACAACACACCAGAATTCAACGCTCCTATCTGGGTTTGTTGGTTGGAGTTATTAACAGATTGATCTGTCACTACTTACTGGAAGTTGGTTTAAAGTGCTTGTAAGTCACTAGCTATCTGATTCGCGGACTAATTAACCTATTGAATTTCAATCTAAATTGTGTTATTGAGGCCCGTTAAATTATGGTATATTTTTTCTTGCAGCTGAGAGATGTTGTTCACTGTGTAGCTTTCCAGAATACTGCGGTTGTTCGCCATCATGATTTGAATTTCGCTAATATTTGCCTTTATTTGTTGCTACAACTAGCTTACGTTATTTTACATATTTGCTTCAACGTCCACTAATTTTTGAGAAATTGATGAGTTCAAGTTACTTATATTACCATTTAGATATTACTAAATAGTTGTTGTATTAGTAATTATCATTTACTCCAAGTATATCTTCTACTATTGTATGTTCTAGCTTGCTTTTTCATTAAGATCATGCATTGTTTCATCCAAGTTTGTAATTGAAACTACCACGGGGATGCAGTACGTCATGTTCAACATATATCCATCTTTGCATGAACACTGGGCGATATAACTCTTAAACTCAAACGGATCTACACATATTAGTGTATCATTTGCAGCCATCTCCCCATGCACCAGTTGCTAAACGCAAACCCCATACGAATAATAGCTTCCAGACTGACATGAATTTTGACAATTAGAAAATTAAATTCCGTTAATTTTCAAATATGATATTCCAAAGCCAACTGTTTTGTCTTCATTTGTACACAACTATACGTTTGCGAGGTTTACTTCGAGATCCACCAAAAGTTTTGAGGCGAAGTTTCCGTTATTCGTTGATTATACTGAGTTATATCCATTAATCTTCACGTCCACCAACGAAATAGTAACAGATTCAGTTATCTGAGATACAAGACCAGATCCCTGAAGGGACTAAAATCTGAACTAAACCGAAGAATTTACTAATTTCATTAAGAATAATACATTTATGGAGACGGCGGACAAAATCTGGCCGTTTGCGATAAATATTAATTGCGAGCTGCGAATAACCAATTAACATTGCATGCATATCAGAGCTGCCTGACTTACGTTCACATTCAAGCTGACGTTGATTAGCCCATTTTCGATTATGTGATTGTTGTCCGCAAAACCAAATACTGCAAAAACATTAACAGAAAAAATATCTAATATTACAATTGTTTATTTAGTATACTTTGTGTTAATAAATATATTTGCTGAATTTTATAGGATTGAAAGTTATGTATTTATAATATGTTGATTCAGTCCAAGTTGTTTACTACAATACTAATATTATTGCCCGTCAACTTCGATAGCTTTGGTACACTTGTTTAATTATAGTGACGTTTTCACTTATTTAAATAGAATAATAGAGGACAACATATATATATATATAAAGAAAAAGACTGAAGTAAGTTAGAAAGCTGAACCTAACGAAGAATATCGAAGAAAAAGCGCCTGACAAAACGAAGCTTAAGGACGCTCAGAAGCAGAAAGAGTAAAAGCTCCAGTCTAAAAGTCACAAGATCAAATGCCCAAATCGAACGCAAAGTCTCAAAAGGAAACTTAGAAAAAGAAAGAGGATAAATAACCTGTCTTAGAAAAGCTAATCTAATCTTAACGAAAGCCTAGAAGAAGAAGTTCCAAATGGAATATCAGAAATAGTTTATCTAACAATAGAGAGCTAAGGAAGATATCAGCGAAGCTAAACCCTAGGAAATAGCTAATTTACCACCAGCAATATACCCCAAAATTAGGAATTTGCAAAATCAAATAAACTAAGAAGGATCACTGGTACCTAATCAAGTTAATGAAACAGTGCATCAAAGGCAACCACCACCAAGCAATGCCAATACAACGGAACAACCTCCCGTGCAAGCCGAAGGAAATAACGAGCAAAAAGAAACTGAGACGCGAGAACCAGTTTCTGGAAATTAACTTAATTTCCAGGTAAGTATGCCTATGTTAAGTGCACATAAATCCATCCCATATTAACAATGCTTGTACTCGTGTCATAAAATCATCTTCATTTGGCACAACTGGATATATTTCAAACTATTTCAATTCTACAGCATCGGCTCGAATTTTAATTTCATCAGCAATATCTTATCTAGAGAATTTCGTGCATGTCATCCTTCTGTATTCATCAGATGTGACATGCGAAAACGGTAATCCTTCATTAACAATCTGCATTATGGCGTCTGAGTATTTCAGCAGCACCATAAAAAAATAATTTTCTATGTTTTACTGTTGTACATTTCCATTATTTGACTCACGGTAAATTTATTGACCTAAGTTTGAGATGTTAAATGGCCTTACATACCTAATCTTTTGATATCTTTACGTGTGTAATATTCAGTATGACCACTATTTTTGCAAATAAAACACCTGCTAAACTTAATCTTTGTCCTATCTAATTGCGGCTCCATACAGTGTTCAAAAAATGAAAAAAGAAGATCTCTTTTCAAACATTCAGTTTCCAACATTTGAGAAGCGGAATTAACCTATAAATAATTATATACATTATAGTAATATATGTTGAAAAATTTATATATTCGCTTCATTTTTGCAATATATTAGACATTTCTTTACAGTCACGTATACATTACTGTATTACAGGTTACAGCTCGAAAAACTACTAAACTGTACGATACTGTAAAAATAACAGCAATTACCTAGAACAAAAACTAAGAAAAACTTTCAGTGCAAAGAAAGTATGAAGAGAAGACAACAGAGCAATGAACAAAAAGAAACCTGATATAGAACTAATCATCAAAGGACAAAAAGTATACCTCGATATAGGTATATCATTCGACCAGAAACGCTATTACTAAACCAAATAAAGTCATTACGCGTCAATGTTAGAACAAGATGGAAACCCCATCAAGGTCATTCCCATAATTATCGGGAAATATTGTACGATTCACACAAAATCAAGGGAATTCCTTGAGGAACTAGATTTAAACATTGAAAACGTATATGAAGAAATTGGCAACCTTCTAGCGGTATATTATGCTTCATGTGCCGAAGAAATATACAAAAGAAAGCAAGTAAAGAGAGATGAAGTAAACAATCTCCCAGAAGTCAGAAATGAGAATCTCACGAACAACCGCTTTGCAGAGCTAGTTAGTGATGATGTACAAATCAAAGAAAAATCGGAACACCAAGCCATTTTAGAGTATCTGAAGGAGTAATAGAAACTCTAAAAACCCATGCAAAAAGCGGACAAAGCGAAAAAACGCAAACCCGACGATCCACCGGAAAGTCAGACATAATCCGAAACGGTCTCAGACCAGCATTTAACTGAAACAAGCGATTCACTCAATTCATCCATCCAGATAAATTAGAACGAAATCCTACTTTCACTCACACCTGCCATACAGGAGGAGATTCCAATGGAATTAAGAATGCCCAACAAAACAACAGTAACAAAAATCCTCGCCCAACAACAAATTGCCTTCTAAAGAAAAGCGACCCCAGAAAATCGCAAACAAGATAGTTAATTTATGACACTATTCCCAGGTTTAAACCTTGAACAAATAAGAAACAACGCAAACACAATAACACGCAACTCCCCTACTCAACCAAATGCTGTTATCAACAAAAAGATCTCCAAAACAAACTCCATTAGCCCGAAAATGCTAACGGAGATTCTGTGAGGAGGTTTGACGTGTGATAACACCACGCGAGATATTTGGTTAGAGAGGAATGCGTTTGTTTTCTTATTGATCATCGTTTAGAACGGAAAGGAAATGTGATCATCAGAGAAAAAGGGTGACCAGTATAGACGTAATTTACGGAGTGATGTCTTCTCTATATATATGCAAATAAAATATATAAATACTGAAATAGATTGAAATAGTAAGATGTGATATTTTGTGATCATCAGTAGACTAGGTTAGAAAAATTTACACTGGTACAATCAGAATTGTATTTTCAAATAGTCATTATGGAGACCATAAGTCATTTGGAACTAAGAGGCTATATTCTGCATCCATGTTTGCGTTCTTAATATATATTTGTCATGAGATTTGATTCGTTTCCGATATTTGCTAGATTCAGTCTTTCGCCCATATGCAAGTTATAGCCTACGTGGCTGAAAAATTTACACTGGTCCAAACAGTAGTCTAGGTTTCTCAAAGCTTACCAACTCTCATTATCTTGTAGAAATATGATACGTTAAAATATATTACAAATAGTCCGAACTTCCAATAGTTTTAGGTTCGGCGAACTAATATATGTCCGCTGTAAAACGAAGGAAATGAGTACATTTCTTCTGGAAACATCTTGATATCTTGCTTGTTCCTTCATCTATCTAAGTTCTGGCTCCTACAAATGCAGCAATACCATTAGAATAGGTATTCTAGCCTCATTCTATTCTCGGTTTATATTTGTGCACATTAAAATAACTATATTTTACATTATATTTTTACATTCTTAAAATTAATTTTCAATGAGATTTGATTTGATTCGTTTCCAGTATAATTTGTTTAATACAAGTAGACGATTGTGACCACACATGCAAAGTGGATTATAATATAGCCATCCAACAA
>CAXDID010000321.1:0-161381 GCA_963988835.1 Hexamita inflata | reverse complement strand
CCTTAATGAACTGGATAGTGAACATGTTTTTGAAACTGCCAAATTCTAAAAGAGTGGACTTCTCGGATTCATCAAAAATACTGTGGACTTTCGTAGAGATAAGCTCGCCTAAATCGCTCATCAAATATTTCTCGTCATTATTCTCTTGGCAGTCGTACTACATATGGAGTGGGGTCATTAATACTGTACTGCACAGATTTTATATTACTGCGCCGTCAGCTATTAATATGTATTGTAACGTTATGTTTTTACAGAAAAATTAAATCTGTACAATTATAATTTGAAAATCAACTGCGCTATTTCCACTAGCGAAGACTATTTGTAATTGTATTTGAGCCAATTTCTCTATTCAATTCATTCCGCTCGAATTCAAAGCACAAAATGATTATAATGTGCCGGCCTATTTACGTTTTATACGTAAATTGAGTTGGGTTTTATTAAAAACAAAGACTCGAATATGTCAGCTGGGTATACCATCAAATAAATTTGTATTTTGCGAAAAGAGCGGGGTTAAACAAACACGTCATGGCGAAAACACTAATTCCACAAAAACTAAATTAAATCTCGCACAATAAAACATTTTATTATCGGCCAAAACCACTAGTTTATCTCTGAATTTATCACAGTGCTACCGCGCTGGTTTGCTCGCCCTTATTGTCATTGTGTAAGAATTCCTTTCGGTTGAATTCTATAATCGTTAGCAGATCTGCTTTCACTTAGTCATACAACTGATTTAAGACGTATAACGTGTAACGTTTAGAAATACACTAAAATAGCTCACTCAGATGTTTAACTTCCAGCCAGTCACTTGCTGTTCTGTGTACTAATCAGCTACTAAATTTTCTATGTGTTTCTCTTCTCGTACAATGCTAAGTAGTCCAACCTGGACTTCTCACGAACTAATTCAGCCATTTTGTATTTAATATCCTTAATGAACTGGATAGTGAACATGTTTTTGAAACTGCCAAATTCTAAAAGAGTGGACTTCTCGGATTCATCAAAAATACTGTGGACTTTCGTAGAGATAAGCTCGCCTAAATCGCTCATCAAATATTTCTCGTCATTATTCTCTTGGCAGTCGTACTACATATGGAGTGGGGTCATTAATACTGTACTGCACAGATTTTATATTACTGCGCCGTCAGCTATTAATATGTATTGTAACGTTATGTTTTTACAGAAAAATTAAATCTGTACAATTATAATTTGAAAATCAACTGCGCTATTTCCACTAGCGAAGACTATTTGTAATTGTATTTGAGCCAATTTCTCTATTCAATTCATTCCGCTCGAATTCAAAGCACAAAATGATTATAATGTGCCGACTATTTACGTTTATGTAATTGAGTTGGGTTTTATTAAAAACAAAGACTCGAATATGTCAGCTGGGTATACCATCAAATAAATTTGTATTTTGCGAAAAGAGCGGGGTTAAACAAACACGTCATGGCAAAAAACACTAATTCCACAAAAACTAAATTAAATCTCGCACAATAAAACATTTTATTATCGGCCAAAACCACTAGTTTATCTCTGAATTTATCACAGTGCTACCGCGCTGGTTTGCTCGCCCTTATTGTCATTGTGTAAGAATTCCTTTCGGTTGAATTCTATAATCGTTAGCAGATCTGCTTTCACTTAGTCATACAACTGATTTAAGACGTATAACGTGTAACGTTTAGAAATACACTAAAATAGCTCACTCAGATGTTCCCAACTTCCAACGATCACTTGCTGTTCTGTGTACTAATCAGCTACTAAATTTTCTATGTGTTTCTCTTCTCGTACAATGCTAAGTAGTCAACCTGGACTTCTCACGAACTAATTCAGCCATTTTGTATTTATTCCTTAATGAACTGGATAGTGAACATGTTTTTGAAACTGCCAAATTCTAAAAGAGTGGACTTCTCGGATTCATCAAAAATACTGTGGACTTTCGTAGAGATAAGCTCGCCTAAATCGCTCATCAAATATTTCTCGTCATTATTCTCTTGGCAGTCGTACTACATATGGAGTGGGGTCATTAATACTGTACTGCACAGATTTTATATTACTGCGCCGTCAGCTATTAATATGTATTGTAACGTTATGTTTTTACAGAAAAATTAAATCTGTACAATTATAATTTGAAAATCAACTGCGCTATTTCCACTAGCGAAGACTATTTGTAATTGTATTTGAGCCAATTTCTCTATTCAATTCATTCCGCTCGAATTCAAAGCACAAAATGATTATAATGTGCCGGCCTATTTACGTTTTATACGTAAATTGAGTTGGGTTTTATTAAAAACAAAGACTCGAATATGTCAGCTGGGTATACCATCAAATAAATTTGTATTTTGCGAAAAGAGCGGGGTTAAACAAACACGTCATGGCGAAAACACTAATTCCACAAAAACTAAATTAAATCTCGCACAATAAAACATTTTATTATCGGCCAAAACCACTAGTTTATCTCTGAATTTATCACAGTGCTACCGCGCTGGTTTGCTCGCCCTTATTGTCATTGTGTAAGAATTCCTTTCGGTTGAATTCTATAATCGTTAGCAGATCTGCTTTCACTTAGTCATACAACTGATTTAAGACGTATAACGTGTAACGTTTAGAAATACACTAAAATAGCTCACTCAGATGTTTAACTTCCAGCCAGTCACTTGCTGTTCTGTGTACTAATCAGCTACTAAATTTTCTATGTGTTTCTCTTCTCGTACAATGCTAAGTAGTCCAACCTGGACTTCTCACGAACTAATTCAGCCATTTTGTATTTAATTTCCTTAATGAACTGGATAGTGAACATGTTTTTGAAACTGCCAAATTCTAAAAGAGTGGACTTCTCGGATTCATCAAAAATACTGTGGACTTTCGTAGAGATAAGCTCGCCTAAATCGCTCATCAAATATTTCTCGTCATTATTCTCTTGGCAGTCGTACTACATATGGAGTGGGGTCATTAATACTGTACTGCACAGATTTTATATTACTGCGCCGTCAGCTATTAATATGTATTGTAACGTTATGTTTTTACAGAAAAATTAAATCTGTACAATTATAATTTGAAAATCAACTGCGCTATTTCCACTAGCGAAGACTATTTGTAATTGTATTTGAGCCAAGTCTCGCTACTTTATTGTTTATACGACTCAAAATTCGCTTGAGATCTTCTGAAATTACATATAACAGAGTTTTCGCGTTATTAGCATTGACGAGATCGTACTTCTAACCAGAGATTTCGGTACCCGAAGCTCGCTCTTGGGATCTACTGCAAAGATGATAGCCGTAGACGATTAGTAGTTTGAAGCAGAGGTTTTAGATCGGATAAAAGTACGTTTTGAATCGTTTAAGTCCATGGTTGAACACTTTCTGTCTGTTGTTAAACTACTCCTTTCAATGTAGTTAATTCTAGGGCCATTGAGTAATTCAACCAACTATCACTTCTGTCTTCCACAAAAACTCAGCGCATTTATATCCTATAGACTTCAAGAAACATAAAACTCGTCCTAGATGACATAAACCGCCAACACAATATTACGACACAGATTGAAGCCAGTAATTATGTAGCCACCAAACCTTGGGAGTTGCGTGGATGTTCACGTTGAATGAATCATTTTTTGCGTATTGCGCGGTCGCTCGTTGGCGCAGCGGCGTAATAGCGTACTATTCTGTTCACATTATTATTTGTAGTGTGTTATGTTATTAAAAATATTTATTAAACCTATTATTATATAAAATTTGGCATTAATATAATAAACAGAACCAGAAAATGTACAATACAAAATCTCTCAACATAGCGGCCTCGCCACATTAATACTTCACGACAACACGGTCTATGGAAGGCAGCTGAACATATCTGTTTTCTATCAAGCCACGGTCCAGCAAAATAAACAAATTGTGAGTCAGCTATCTTAACAAAAGTAGGTTCGATGAAAGTTCTGATTGAACCAGTTTGTATTGTAGAGTCTGAGTAACTCTTAGTAATTTTAATTGAATATACGCTACACAAACGCAACCCAGTTTAAATGTAGACAATAGGAGACAATGAAAAAGAATAGCTCCAGATGTTTAGGTTTTGTTGTTAAGTGAGTTGTTTATGTTAAATCAAAGTATAAAAATAACAGATTTTAATTAAATGTCATAAATAAACAAGTTGGATATTAATAATTTATTATATCAAATATAATATTCACTCCAATGATAGCACTAATAAACATTTTGGCAACGGACACATGTACAACATATGGGATATTTAATCCCACAATAGTCATATAAAATCCTCATACCCAGCCCGCCTTGTATTTGGCATACAAAGTTTATTACGTAAATTGGTATGTCGGAAAATATTTGCAGAGATACATTTCGATGGATGTTCCAGTTGGGCAAACAAGGATCATTGCCACCTTTTATGGATTCATAGATTAAATCTGTTCCGACGAAGCAAACAATATTGTGGGAATCCACGCGGTTGCAAAAGTCATAGATTTGTTAGAGATAAACGACCTAATTATTGCGGCTTCGCACTTTGTGATAACCGATCCAACATTTAGGCGCTGCTATATGAAAGACAGCAACGGAGTTTAAGTTTTTATAGAAATAACTCCAGATTTGAATAACTACGTTCTGGACATTCTTCCAACATCGACCATTCAAACATACACCTTTGACTTCAGCACGTGCGAATCCAGAGTCTACATGGATTTAACACCATCTGACGGCACGGTTTACGCAAATACAAATGACGTGATATTTCCTGTATTCAACCAAAAACTAAAGGAGTACGGAGCCGACTACGGAGACTTTCTGTACCAGATTGTGTTTATCAACTCCACCGTGGCGAAGAACAAAGGGCGATTTTCAACGCCTACCAACGCTATTCAGAGCGATTACGACGTTGTAGAGATTTCCAGCTCCATTCTGTTTGGTCATGAATACCAAAACCAAATGGAGTACGTGATGGCCGGTAATGACTCCAGGTTCGAAAACGTTACCATTTCTGGGAAGTGCGTCCAGTTCTACGCGAACAGCCCCAGAAACATAGAGTATCCCTTGATGTCAGGCATCGTGCACAGCATGTAAAGCCACAGCAGCGCCTTGGACGCCGGCTCCAATGTGTACACCTAGTACTACGGGCCGAAAGTTTGCGTCCAGAACTTTGTCTACATGCCGGTTTTCTTTTTGACCGCCGAAGACCCGGTCCTGAAGGAAGCGTGCGATCGATTGCCAACTATCCAAGCGAACTTCACCAAGCACGTGAAAGACGGGACCTGGGAGTATCTGGACCCAATAGACAAAAGTCCAACAACTCCCAGCAACGACCAGGCGATTAAGTATACGCAGAGTATGATCGACTAACTACAAAGCACCTGCCACAAAGCCTATTTTCTCCCGAAATACAGCAAAAACCTGGCCAACACTATTTCCATCGTCGACATTTTGTATCTCGTTATCCTGATATCGATGATAGCAATTTAATTCGTCCTAACTAAACGAAATATCGAAAACGAGGTATTTGCCAAGATCGCGGATAATAAAGAAAGAAAACGGCTCTTCATTGAAATATTGGTGGCAATTAGCATAATGACATTAATGATTGTACTGATCATCGTGTATATAAAGTACAGCACGCAGCTATTGTATATAGTTAGCATTTTTGTAGTTGCTCTGATAACGTACTCATATTATCACTATGTCCGAATCTCGGATTAACAGCATCTTGGTAATATCAATATCGTTGTGGAAACTCATTAGAAAGTCAGAACACATATCGGAACTATTATTATACAGTTAATAATTTAAGTAATTGTTAATATCTTAGAAATGCTTTTAAACATCACTGCCATACTACAGATGTTGTAGTACATGAAATTTCAGTATTATCAAAATAGAATTACGAACATAAGCTGGCTCATAAACCCTGCGAATGTGATTCTGAAAACGGCTCAATCTTTAGGGAAAGGAGTATATCCCTTCATCTTCTTGGTGGTGAGTTTGGTCAACCAAGAGCTTACGAAAGGGAAGTGGTTCAAGAAGCTCATCAGAAAACCAGAGGAACCTTTGAACATGAACATGTTTTTGCTGATGAAGTTGCTGAAACTGTTTTAATATTTTCAAGGCTTCACTTATAACGTTTTCTTCGCGTTCACTAACAAATCGCTGAAATTCACATACTTTACAAACCAAAACACAAACAACAATTTCGAGGTCATAATCAAGCTCTTTCTGGCGGGAACTCTTTATTCAATTTCCAAGTACAACTTGCTTCTGGAGTACTACGAGCAGATCAACAAGGCCGTCATCAAGATGTTCATCGCGCTGGCCCAGATCCAAGCGAATATCTTCACGATCATAGGTGCTCCGGTTAGAATAATCAGGAACCTCGTGACTGGAAAGTGGAAGGACTTGTCAGACTCTCTCAAGATCCTGCTTTTAGCACTTTCCTCCATCGTTTACTACGTCATAATGCTCCCGCTGGATCCGATCATAACCATTCTCACTCCAACCACGCTCATGCTCCAGGACTTCATGTTCCCGTGCCCGTTCTTGCTTCAGATATTTGGAATCGTGGATCACCAGGACGTGCTGTCCAAGCAGACGTCCATTCTCCTGGCCCGCGACTTCCCATCCATCGTTCGAAGAGTTTTCATCTCTATCCAGGCCGGAGCTGTCGCCATATTTTTCAGCTTGTTATTCACCCAGGACCAGAACGCGACTATTAATCCGGCCGAGTAGTGGCACTGCTTCATCTTCGCGGGTGCGATGCTCTTGACGTCCATTGTGTCCACGAATCAGATTGGCCAGGTTATCTCCAATCAACAGGCCAAGTTCAGTAATCCGGTTCTTTAGCTGCAAGTTTCGTTATCAGAAAGTTAACGAAGCATGCACGAGTCTTTGTTGCGTGTGCACGGAAACTACGAGCACGAATATCCGCCTTTCGAGGTCTTTCTGCGCAAGTTCATTTTCGCCGGGTACGGGAACATCCCAGGTTGTGGTCCTTTGCTTTCGTGCACGGCTAAGTATTTTGGCGCGACTTGCTTGGCTTCGAATGGAAAGTGGCGGTTTTAGTTCGAGATCGTGTGGAATGTGATTTAGTACGTGTTCATAATATTGACTGTGTACTGGGCTTTAAAGGTAGATTAGGAGACTATGTACTTCATGGGCTGGTTTTCAGTTTTCTTGGCGATTTACTTGTGTCAGTGCTGGAAAGACGTAATTAAGTAATTTAATCCGAATTTAACCGTATCATTTATTTTAGCGCGTTTCTGCAGAAAAATTACTTATTTATTTAATGGTTAACGTTAAAATATATCAACAACACGAAATTAAGTCGAACCTAACCTTAAAACCTAATTGAAAATAGTGGATTCGGTTGTGAACAAAGCGACTGTAGAAATTGACGGAATAGTTCTCGCGCTCTCGATAAACGAGACGAAAATTTCAAATGAAAACGGAGCGGATTTGGACCGCGAAGTTTAATTGTGAGTAATTTTATTTTATTTGAACTAAAATTAATTGAATAATGGGGTCGTTTCTTCAGAGTGGAAGTTAAATATTTCTACCTAAAACTAATTATAAACATAAATACATTAAATGCTATATATATATATATATATATATCACTTCCTCGAGACGGCACAAACAGACTTCATTGAGACTTTCGAAAGCAAAACATAGGCTCTCGCACGCCAGTGTTTCCACTTTCAAAACGGGCTCAACCCGTCATTTGTGCCCACTCAGTAAAGACCCAACAGGGCCCTCACGGAGTCGTCAGCGGACCAGTTTTACCTGATTCGCTAACTTAATTTCCAGAAACTGGTTCTCGCGTCTCAGTTTCTCTTTGCTCGTTATTTCCTTCGGCTTGCACGGGAGGTTGTTCCGTTGTATTGGCATTGCTTGGTGGTGGTTGCCTTTGATGCATTGTTTCATTAACTTGATTAGGTACCTGGGGTCCTTCTTAGTTTATTTGATTTTGCAAATTCCTAATTTCGGGGTATATTGCCGGTGGTAGATTAACTTTTTCCTATGGTTTAGCTTCGCTGATATCTTCCTTAGCTCTCTATTGTAAGATAAACTATTTCTGATATTCCATTTGGAGCTTCTTCTTCTAGGCTTTCGTTCAGATTGGCTTGGTTTCCTATTTTGCGTCAGTAATCGTTTTTTATTCATTTGGACCATCTTTTGGCTATTCGACAGGCTTTTCTAAGACAGGTTATTTATCCTCTTTCTTTTTCTAAGTTTCCTTTTGAGGAGACTTTGCGTTCGATTGGGGCATTTTAGTGGTCTTTTGATCTTGTGACTTTTAGACTGGGGGCTTTTACTCTTTCTGCTTCTGAGCGTCCTTAAGCTTCGTTTTGTCAGGCGCTTTTTCTTCGATATTCTTCGTAGGTTCAGCTTTCTAACTTACTTCAGTCTTTTTCTTCTCATTTTCAGACTGGGCTTCGGCATTGTTTGTCTTTTAAGTGATCTTCTTGTCGTCATGCTTCTTTTTGGTTTCTTTGAATTTACGCATCACTGTCGCTGCTGTATCAAATTAACTTTACAATTCTCTTTACAATTTGGCGATCTTCTCTTTGAGAGACTAAATTTTCTTGTCATTGCCTTTCGCGTTGGGGATTACTTTGGTCTGGGTGGGTTTGTCAGGTTTTTTCTTTGTGGACGTGTCCTCCAGTTTATCGTTGCCTTTTTCTGCTGTTTGCGTGGACTTCTTTTTAGTCTTTGTTTTGTGGGCTTTTTCAAAGTTTTTCTGTCTTGGCTTTGCGGGCACTTCTTTGATTGGAGATTGTGTGGCTACCTTCATCATCCCTTTTTCGTGAAGGTAATCAAAGATTTTCCCGTAGCTGTCAGTGTGTTTGAATTAAACATCACTGTCCGCTAGGGAGGCAAAGCGGTTGGCACTTAGTTTCTCTACATCGATCTCGCTATGTTTTTCGCCCCGTTGGACTACTTTCTTTCTATACATAAGCTCGGCTCGGTGTGTTTGAGAGGTACTTATCATGTAGCCAATCTCTTCATAAATTGTCTCGAAATTAACTCGGAGTTCTTCCAAGAATTCTCTCGACTTTTAATGAATGGTGAGATTCTTACCGATTATAATCGGAATAATTTTGAGCGGGTTACCATTTTAATCCTTTTTGTCCCGATAATGCTACTCTTTGAGAGCGTAGTATTTATCAAGATCCCAAGTGATTCCAATATCCAAATAAATCTGAACTCCGTTGACCACAATGCTGATGTCCGGTTTAGTCCGGTCTTCCAACCTGTTGTCGTTGTCTTTGCAGACTTTTCTGGCTTGATATCTCTTTCTGAGGATTCTTTCAAGGAAGTTTGCAAAACGATCGTGGGCTGCTATGTTCAGCTCGTTGATCTTTTTACAGTCTTGTTCGTGGCCTTCCTTGTATGGTTTTTTGCACAGTTCGCAAATTTCTGGGATTGGTGTATCCCTCACGTTGTTGAAAACCCAGTTGATCATGTACTAGAATGCCGTGTTGTCCATTCTTCTACGGCCCAGCAGTGTACCCTGGTTTAGGCACCGTGTCGTCGACCTGTATTGACATTTTTTCTTGGATTTTCATTTCTTTGCGTGTGTCTCTGAAGAAATTCTTAGATTTAGTCATTTTGGCGTTTATTTTGCCAATGATTTATTCGAGTTTGGATTTGGTAATTTGATCCCCATTTTCTCGAATATAGTAGTCAATCTTTTGGATTTGATCTACCTTCATCTAATCGTAGTACGCGCCGGGTAAGATGATTCCAAGACCTCCTTGGCATTTGAAGTCAAATGCGAATTTTTGGAGTGCATCAGAGGATGCATTTGAGTGGAGTATTTCTTCCATGTCTGCCATCAGCTGCTTGTCAATTTCTTGATAAAGCTGCTTGTTCTCAGCGCAGTGTTCCGCGACATCGAGGAGAGGTCCGTAATTACAGGCGCTTACGATGCATTGGCAGAAGAGTAGAAGTTTATCCTTGTTTGGAATGTCTAATTTTGCGTATCCATCCATATATATATATAGAGGCGAAAATGAATCTTGGCCACCCCCTTCCTTGAAGTGAAATTGTAGTTAGAATATTTTTGATATTACACATCTTCCTGATAGCTTTAATGTATATTTTATACAATTTTATATTTCTTCCACTCTACTCTTGTCAAAAATTCTAAAATACATCAAATTCGTATATTGTTTTAAACGGCAATAGCTGAAGACTTGAAGTCTTATGAACTTCCAGTGTATGATAATGAACTAACATCGTAAATTTTAAGTTACAGTCGAATAATATATTTTCATATTCTTCTACTTCAGAAAGTTAATTATTGTTGACTGTACACAACTGAAATATTTAGTTTCGATTTTATGGGCTGGAGTGAAAGGAGTTCATGTTACTAATAATATATAATTTTGAGATTCCAGCAGCTCTCGTTATGGTAGTTAAAATACTAAAATATAATTAACTTTGATTATTGCAGTTAAACCTTCTAGCCGGGAAAGCCAATAACTATTTAAATATGTTGACTTAAGTACTCCTAATTGTCCATTACATTCATTCAGGTTCGCTCCGATACGATTCCCAATCTGTTGTATTTTTCCAAAAGTTGATTTTTGCAACTAAAAATGAATTTCTTGAGCTCCAGAAGAATTAAGAGGCGATCATAGTAATATGATATATTAGTATAATAGTAATATATCGTTATTGATAAATTGGAGTCAATTCGTGATTTACTAAATTATCCAAATCTGAAATCTCATAATTTCAATAATTTGGGAATCGTATCAGAGGCCACCAGTATAACTAACATGTATAGTTAGGGGTACATAAAGCAATATAATCACACAATATACGGAGTTCTGCCTAGGCGGTTTAGTTGTGATGGATTTGTGGATAGTCATGATTAATGAGATGAAGATGGAATGATTGAATTGAGCCTTAGTACTGATGATAAGGTTACAGTACAGCACTATTATGCAAGTTGGCTAGTTAACATTAAATTTTGGTATTAATATTTAGTACTTATACCAATCCCTCCTTTAAGTCAGAATTCATATATTTGAGTGATCTCATACCACATAATTTAATTGAAGTTAACGAAAATAATAAATTAATTCTAAATATTATATTTCTTTTATATGCACCTAATCAAATAATATAGTATCACGGGAGTCTATGCCTTCAGATGTAATTTGTATAAATGATATAAATATGTTGTGTTAAAAAGAAATTTTATGAGGAGTAGAGTGGTAATATAATATTAAAATAAAATATAAATGTTTTAATATTGCAGCTTATTTCACCCTATCAAATACAGTCTATCTACAATTTTACTTCAAGGTAGGTGGTGGCCAAGATTCATTTTCGCCTCTATATATATATCTTTATATCTAGGGGGTTCAAAGATGAGCTAAAGCACACATTTTAATACTTTAGAATATCGATTTAAAACACTGTGGGCGTCACCATGGCGGAAATAGAGCGAGAGCACCACAGATGGATGACGAGTTATAGAATTCACATAACTTCTTATGAACAGTATATCATTGAAAAACGGACCATGCGATTTGATGATTTAAATACTCAGCTCGGCATCGAAAGTTTAATTCTGAGCAATTAACATGCATGATATCTTAACATTTAATAGTTACGGGTAAAATTGGATAGCTGCAGAGTCACTGATGCTAACCAGATAAAATTATATGTGGGCATTGAACAGTTTGTCATAAGAATGCAAACTGAATTTCATGTTAAATTAGAAAACTAAAATTCTGAAGGTTGAAGCGAACGCTTTGGAACACAATCTCAATTGTTGGTGCACATCCAGAGATACTCTGGAAATCATAACAACTTTTGCATCTGTTAAATATTAGGAGATTTATAGTGATAGCACCAATTTTGTTATGCGATTCAGAGAAAGATAATAATTGAGAATACGCGACTTGTTATAAACAGATTACTAGAGAAGATTTAGATAGCCAGCCTTTAGAAAAATGTAATTTTGATTACTGCAGGCATCAGCTTGCGAGTAGTTTCTTTATATTATTTGAAAATTAACACATTTTTATCACTTCACAAATGAAAATTTAGTAATGCTAAATCTGAGTTAATAATAATTAACAGAATCGCAGCCATATTTAACTTATATGATAGGCCGCTTATATAAACATAAATTCGTCTGATAAATTACTCATTCTTTAACATTTGCGCGATTTGAATTCAAATACTGAACAATTACAACCTGCCGATAAGCATTTATTACTTAAATAGATAAAGGAAAATGAGTAGTTGAAAATAATCTATTTACCTCAAACTATTAAATTGTCATTTACAAGAAGAGTAGTTTGGAGTGTTCTGATATTATTTTTCAGATCTATATTATATAAAAGTACAAAATAGTCATTCAAACAAATAGTGAAAATCTGAGATATTTTCTGATAATTGAGGAGTGACTATAAACTTTTACTTATTTCATTCTCGGCTTAGACTATAAGCTCGCGTTTCCCAAATTTAAAACAATTTTTGAGATATGAGATTTTTCTGATACGTACCACTTCAAAATATAGAGATATTACTGCAAGCTGCAGTGAACAAAATTATTTTCACGATATGACCCACTTTTGAAGTCCGATCTGATTTCAATTCAGAGGCCTCTGCACACAACTTTATTATCTAAAGAATCAGGCTTTACCAACGTTCTGGAAAATCATTAATCACAAGAATTATTAGAATATATATATTATTTTTACTTGGTTAAAGTAAAATAACTAGTATATATTTATTTATTGCGTTTAGATGTATTGTTAGATTATTGCTGCTGAGTGAGTCGTGTTGTTTATTTATATGTCGGCTCACTCTTTTGATTTATTTATGTATATAAGATTTAGTCAAAGATGCAAAATAAACAAATTGTGAGTCAGCTATCTTAACAAAAGTAGGTTCGATGAAAGTTCTGATTGAACCAGTTTGTATTGTAGAGTCTGAGTAACTCTTAGTAATTTTAATTGAATATACGCTACACAAACGCAACCCAGTTTAAATGTAGACAATAGGAGACAATGAAAAAGAATAGCTCCAGATGTTTAGGTTTTGTTATTCAGTGAGTTGTTTATGTTAAATCAAAGTATAAAAATAACAGATTTTAATTAAATGTCATAAATAAACAAGTTGGATATTAATAATTTATTATATCAAATATAATATTCACTCCAATGATAGCACTAATAAACATTTTGGCAACGGACACATGTACAACATATGGGATATTTAATCCCACAATAGTCATATAAAATCCTCATACCCAGCCCGCCTTGTATTTGGCATACAAAGTTTATTACGTAAATTGGTATGTCGGAAAATATTTGCAGAGATACATTTCGATGGATGTTCCAGTTGGGCAAACAAGGATCATTGCCACCTTTTATGGATTCATAGATTAAATCTGTTCCGACGAAGCAAACAATATTGTGGGAATCCACGCGGTTGCAAAAGTCATAGATTTGTTAGAGATAAACGACCTAATTATTGCGGCTTCGCACTTTGTGATAACCGATCCAACATTTAGGCGCTGCTATATGAAAGACAGCAACGGAGTTTAAGTTTTTATAGAAATAACTCCAGATTTGAATAACTACGTTCTGGACATTCTTCCAACATCGACCATTCAAACATACACCTTTGACTTCAGCACGTGCGAATCCAGAGTCTACATGGATTTAACACCATCTGACGGCACGGTTTACGCAAATACAAATGACGTGATATTTCCTGTATTCAACCAAAAACTAAAGGAGTACGGAGCCGACTACGGAGACTTTCTGTACCAGATTGTGTTTATCAACTCCACCGTGGCGAAGAACAAAGGGCGATTTTCAACGCCTACCAACGCTATTCAGAGCGATTACGACGTTGTAGAGATTTCCAGCTCCATTCTGTTTGGTCATGAATACCAAAACCAAATGGAGTACGTGATGGCCGGTAATGACTCCAGGTTCGAAAACGTTACCATTTCTGGGAAGTGCGTCCAGTTCTACGCGAACAGCCCCAGAAACATAGAGTATCCCTTGATGTCAGGCATCGTGCACAGCATGTAAAGCCACAGCAGCGCCTTGGACGCCGGCTCCAATGTGTACACCTAGTACTACGGGCCGAAAGTTTGCGTCCAGAACTTTGTCTACATGCCGGTTTTCTTTTTGACCGCCGAAGACCCGGTCCTGAAGGAAGCGTGCGATCGATTGCCAACTATCCAAGCGAACTTCACCAAGCACGTGAAAGACGGGACCTGGGAGTATCTGGACCCAATAGACAAAAGTCCAACAACTCCCAGCAACGACCAGGCGATTAAGTATACGCAGAGTATGATCGACTAACTACAAAGCACCTGCCACAAAGCCTATTTTCTCCCGAAATACAGCAAAAACCTGGCCAACACTATTTCCATCGTCGACATTTTGTATCTCGTTATCCTGATATCGATGATAGCAATTTAATTCGTCCTAACTAAACGAAATATCGAAAACGAGGTATTTGCCAAGATCGCGGATAATAAAGAAAGAAAACGGCTCTTCATTGAAATATTGGTGGCAATTAGCATAATGACATTAATGATTGTACTGATCATCGTGTATATAAAGTACAGCACGCAGCTATTGATTATAGTTAGCATTTTTGTAGTTGCTCTGATAACGTACTCATATTATCACTATGTCCGAATCTCGGATTAACAGCATCTTGGTAATATCAATATCGTTGTGGAAACTCATTAGAAAGTCAGAACACATATCGGAACTATTATTATACAGTTAATAATTTAAGTAATCGTAGAAATTTTGGAAATTTTATTAAACATTACCGACATCCTCCAGATGTTGTAGTACATGAAATTTCAGTATTATCAAAATAGAATTACGAACATAAGCTGGCTCATAAACCCTGCGAATGTGATTCTGAAAACGGCTCAATCTTTAGGGAAAGGAGTATATCCCTTCATCTTCTTGGTGGTGAGTTTGGTCAACCAAGAGCTTACGAAAGGGAAGTGGTTCAAGAAGCTCATCAGAAAACCAGAGGAACCTTTGAACATGAACATGTTTTTGCTGATGAAGTTGCTGAAACTGTTTTAATATTTTCAAGGCTTCACTTATAACGTTTTCTTCGCGTTCACTAACAAATCGCTGAAATTCACATACTTTACAAACCAAAACACAAACAACAATTTCGAGGTCATAATCAAGCTCTTTCTGGCGGGAACTCTTTATTCAATTTCCAAGTACAACTTGCTTCTGGAGTACTACGAGCAGATCAACAAGGCCGTCATCAAGATGTTCATCGCGCTGGCCCAGATCCAAGCGAATATCTTCACGATCATAGGTGCTCCGGTTAGAATAATCAGGAACCTCGTGACTGGAAAGTGGAAGGACTTGTCAGACTCTCTCAAGATCCTGCTTTTAGCACTTTCCTCCATCGTTTACTACGTCATAATGCTCCCGCTGGATCCGATCATAACCATTCTCACTCCAACCACGCTCATGCTCCAGGACTTCATGTTCCCGTGCCCGTTCTTGCTTCAGATATTTGGAATCGTGGATCACCAGGACGTGCTGTCCAAGCAGATGTCCATTCTTCTGGCCCGCGACTTCCCATCCATCGTTCGAAGAGTTTTCATCTCTATCCAGGCCGGAGCTGTCGCCATATTTTTCAGCTTGTTGTTCACCCAGGACCAGAACGCGACTATTAATCCGGCCGAGTAGTGGCACTGCTTCATCTTCGCGGGTGCGATGCTCTTGACGTCCATTGTGTCCACGAATCAGATTGGCCAGGTTATCTCCAATCAACAGGCCAAGTTCAGTAATCCGGTTCTTTAGCTGCAAGTTTCGTTATCAGAAAGTTAACGAAGCATGCACGAGTCTTTGTTGCGTGTGCACGGAAACTACGAGCACGAATATCCGCCTTTCGAGGTCTTTCTGCGCAAGTTCATTTTCGCCGGGTACGGGAACATCCCAGGTTGTGGTCCTTTGCTTTCGTGCACGGCTAAGTATTTTGGCGCGACTTGCTTGGCTTCGAATGGAAAGTGGCGGTTTTAGTTCGAGATCGTGTGGAATGTGATTTAGTACGTGTTCATAATATTGACTGTGTACTGGGCTTTAAAGGTAGATTAGGAGACTATGTACTTCATGGGCTGGTTTTCAGTTTACATGATTATTCAGTTGTGTGAGAACTGGAAGGATGTAATTGAATCTTTTAATCCGAATTTTACAGTAACGTCCATTTTAACACGTGTGTCCAAAAAGTTGTTTTATCGCAAGCAAATCGAATATGAACCATCCAAAATCGAATCCAATAATATATCCAAAGAAGGTTCGGGCCATACACCCGATTTAAAGGTAGTAGATTAGACTGTGGATCATAACAAGTCAACAGTGATTATGGACGGAACTATTCACACACTTTCAAAATTACAATTGGAAAATATATCAAATATAAATGAATAGACAGTTCCAACAGAAAAGTGAGAATTTTAGTTTTAATCAAAAAAATCACTTTATACTAACTATTAGTACTAACTAAGTTAATTTAAATTTTAAATCAACTAAGCGTCACTCAACATCCGAGAAATATATTTTCTCTAATCTCGCTTTAGTTTTGCTAAAGTTGATATATATATCCCACTCACTTAACTTTCTTTTATACTAGTTCGGTCTTCTGTACAGGAACTGTAAGTTCACGCGAATGATCATTAGTTTTAGATACACCTATGTACGTTAGGCGCACCTCCGCAACCAACGACTCTGGTACAAGCATCCAGGGGCGTAACAGGGCTGCTTCGTGCAAGCCGATCTATACGGGAATCCACATGGGTCGTACCATCTGCGTTTCTAAGGAAGCTATGGAGCGGTTACCGCTTTCCAATCCTGAAGGCTTGTTGATAGCATGCACTTAGCCATACCAATCCTTGACGGCAGCTCAGCACTTTGAATCGGGGGATTTTACATTCCGCAACCGATTTGGCCGAGCCGCATCTCAGGAACGAGAAGCGCAACCGTATGAACCCATCATCGATCACACTAAACAAAACTCGTATTTCAGCAATGCCTCTTCAGCTCTAACGTTGGCCGCCAAGCCTAATCGTTCACAGTGCTAAACGTTCAAGGTTAAAGATTATTTTTATTATTTATAATTCAGTTACTTAGTGCTACACATTTATTTATTATTAATTCAATTTATAATTTATTTATCATTAAAGAATAATTAATTAATGAATTTAGTTGATCACTCAGTGATTTGAACTGGGAAGTGCGGTTGTTCAACTTCTGGAACAGTTTCGATCACGGGTTCTGCGATTTGAACCGTTTCAGTTTCGGTCGCCACTTGAACAGTTTCTTTTGTCTCTTCTTTTGGTTCATTTTATTTCTTTTACTTCTTCTTCAAAACGATGATAATTATTATGGCGAGTAAAAACAAGAATCCGAGCGGAATTCCAACGGCAAGCCCAACGACCTTATTTGAAGACTTCTTACACACTCCATTAATAAACTTATAACCGCTGTTGCAATCGCACTGCTAGTTGAGCTGATTCATGTGGCTGTTAGGCACAAAGCTTGTGCAGCAATAATCAGTAACACATTCACATTGTATTTAATTTATGCATTTGCAATTGTTGGTCTCATCATCCCAGTAATAACCAGGTCCAATGCGGTCTAAACACCTTCCACATTTATTGTTAATAAAATGAGAGAAGAATTATTGACAGCATTCTTCACTTTTGCACTCACAAGGGACTCCAGCTGGACAGTAACATTTTTTGGTATTAGTATCCCAGATATAACCAGACCCATAAGTTGAACATGATGAACAAGTAGAATCAACATTTAAAACTCCTTCACAAAGTTAACAAACTGAAGAAGCTTGAGTAAGCTAACCATAGTAGTTCTTTTTAATGTTACAAGTACACGATTATTGCGATAATATAGCACCATCACCATACACAGATGAACAACTTTTACATGTTGTATCTAAAATACTTGCTTACTCATTGGCACAACAAATATTTGAAGTACATGTGCATGAAGATCCTTACGAACACACACATTTTTTGGTATTTGTACTCCATGAGTAACCAGTTCCATAATCATTTTCACATGTTTGACAAGCAGTTCCTTATGGATTTAGGTATTGATCACATTTATTACAAGTGTCACCTTATTTATCAAGTGTTCCATAATATTTTGAAGAATCGCATTTACATTTACCTGTATCCACATCTAAAATAGCTCCTTCTTAGTAAATATCTTCACAAGATTAGCATACTCCATTTAGATAGTTTGTTCCATGAATTTTGAAACAGCATAGTGATGTTTTACATTCGCAATTAGCTCCTTGTGGACAGACGCATGTTCCCTTACTCGAAGACCATGTATAACCAGGGCCGAAAGCTTCTTAACAACTGATACAGCCATCTTCATTTTCATTAAGAAGCTCTGGACATTATGTACAAACATCGCCAGGTTTATTGATGGATCCATAATAATTATAATAAGCTGGACAGCCACAATATCCGAATTATTCATCTATGCTAACTAGCAAAGCGCTACCTGTACATGTTGTGCATTAACCTTTAACAAGAACTTATAACTTAGTTTAAGTGCAGCACCATTGAGTTGTACATGCACATTTTGAAATATCATGACACATACAGTAATTGTTAGTTGCTGACCATACCCATCCAGTTCCATACATATTAACGCAAGAATCACATTATTTATTTAAATAATGTAGTCCACTTGCTGCGCAACATTTTTCTGAGATGCAGTGACATAAAGAACCTAGAGGACAAGCGCAACTGTTGAGGTTATCATCAAACGTGAATCCAATTCCATAACTGGCACAACCAGAAGAACTTTTGCTTTTAAGAGCAGAACACTCCCCGTTTATTTCTACTTCATTGATATCAGAGCAGTTCTCAACACAGAGAGTTCCGTTAGCGCTCAAACATTTTTAACATACACAATGCGAATCTTAAATGATAAAACCTTTATCACAAGCGAACTGAGGCCCTGCTTCAAGTTAAAGTAATGATATTACTAGACAATTTAACATTCAAATGAGTGGAGTGGGTAACGGATCGAGCGATGTATTTTCATACTAATGTATCAATAAATTTCTCATAAATTTTTATTCAATTTCATTTCAAAATAAATAACTAAATTAAATTGCATAATAATTCAGTATACCAAAATAATATTAATAATACAAAATAAAGAGAAACGCAAGTTCAAAGTTGATTGATTCAATTCATTTATGTATATTAGAAATTAGATATGCGACAAATTTAATTTAACAACTTAATAGATCGATTTGTATAATAATATTTGATTTAATATTCCAAATTAATATTACAAGTTAATATAATAATAATACTATAATTGAATAATTAAACTAATCATGGACACATATAAAGGCGAAAATGAATCTTGAAAATTTATTATTGGGCTGTTACTTTAAGTTTACGTTGCATACAATGGAAGTTCATAAGACTTCAAGTCTTCAGCTATTGCCGTTTAAAACAATATACGAATTTGATGTATTTTAGAATTATTGACAAGAGTAGAGTGGAAGAAATATAAAATTGTAAAAAATATACATAAAGCTATCAGGAAGATGTGTAATATCAAAAAGATTCTTACTACAATTTCACTTCAGGGTAGGGGCCAAGATTCATTTTCGCCTCGATATATAGATGAAGATGGAGATTTTTTACGTTTATATGTTTCCACATGATACACTTGTCCCTAGATTCCTACTAGTCATCCTTACTTTACAAAGATAATTTTTAAAGAAAGGTAAGTTATCGGGTTCTTAATCTAAGAAACAAATATTAAATTTTCGATAAAGGTTTTCAAGCCAGGTTTAAATATTTAATGTTTAAATTAATAAAAAAACCTTCATTAAGCCCCAAATTCGAAGTGCAATGTGTCCTTAACGTGTTGGCCTTTGCAACGTTTGCAGAAAAATACTTAACATTATTTACAATAGTTTTACACATTAGTCTTCTAACAAATTTAACATTTTCCAAATTTAAATATTCTAATTTTGTAGTTGCTGTTTATTCCATGTTACTTGTCCAGTTGTACAACTTGTAAATAAATAGATCTAAAAAACAAATTTCGGTCTTGAAACAATGAGATAATTATTTATTATGTAATTTCTATCTTGTTGAGTTTAGTGCTTAAATATTGTTCGTACTCATAAGCTATTTACTTAATATCATCTTAACTTAATGAGTCAGAGAAGTTTCTACGTGAATAGAATGTAAAATAACTACGTAACGTTTTTAAATCGGTTTTTGGAATCACATTCTGAGATAAATAGTACCAAAAAGTAAGACGCTACGTTTGTTATAACTAGCATATTTTATTACAAAGTTATTAAGGAGTAAAATCAGTACAATCTTCTTTTAGAACGAAATGTAATCCTTATTTATAAATTTCAGTATATGATTATTGTGTTTATTAAAGTTCTTTTGCTTAGTAGTTTGTGCGTATAACCTAAAATGTATTTTTACGCTATGAAACATAATTATAAACATCATAATAGAAAACATCTCGATCTTTTAAATATGTATCTAATAACAATTATGTTAGTTCAGTGGTAGTTATATTTAATTTATCTTTGATATAGTTGTGTATATAGGATTTATCATTGCTTGTTAATTTGTCTGAAAACAACACTGAACAGTAGTAAACTTAAAAATATGATTATTATTGTTTAGTATTTGTTTAAGTTTGAGAAACAGCTATTTCCCAGAATCTCCTTGAAGTTATTTTATCCAGTTATTAAATCATTTAGCAAATTTCTTAAGGAGATTTCACAGAACAATCTTCTTATTGAATAATGTTTAATATTTCTTTATACATTTATGTTTTTCTATCTATTGGTGTTTATTATTCGATCTCTTATACTTATTTTTGTTTTGTTTTTAAAAGCTTTTATTGGCTATTTATTTATCTACTTTCCTTATTAGCTTTTTATTGGAAAGCATTTCTAATTTAAAAGTACACATCCAGATGAAATATGTTTCTTCCTTTAAAATATGATTTTATAAGTTGATTAGTAACATCTTTATAATTCTGTATTTCTTTTAGATTTTTACAGAACTCTTTTATGTATTACTTATCTTCTTGCGTTAATTAATCGTATAAAGCTCTTAAATATGAGCCTTTATAGTATTTACGCAAATCATATATATTCCTTTCTGGAAATGTGTTTTCTTACACAAGCAACCAAAATTGCTTTGATTATTCTTCAGATAATGAATTGATAGTTTCACAAATCAGTTTTGGAGACAAATGTTCACTTTAAGTATTGGTTAGTAACTTCAACGCTGTTTTGTAGATGGATGTGTTCCGATCAGTTATTTCAATTTACTATTTTACTCTAAACGTTTATTACTTTTCAGGGTCGTATTATTATTTAATTGAGATTATATCTTTTGAATTACTATTAGATCTTAATAATTTATTCTTTTTGCATAAACTTAGCTGTTTGTAAACGTCATTGTCGAAAATATCTCTATTTAAAAAGTAGCCATTCATCAACTGTTATCTCTGTTCACATAGCAATAAGTTTTAGTTATTCTAATAAAACTCTCTAATGTATTGAATATCTTCCTGCGACAAACATTCAGAGTACAAGTGTCTTTCGTACGATTTCTGGTAGTGTTATCGTTGGTGGGTGGACGTTTTACTGGGATCTACGCATTTTTCTAGGTGTTTCCAGAACTTCATCTTTTCTTTTGCGGTCCACTGATTTATTATCTGACAAAGTTCTTTTGGAGTTTTCTAGTTATGATCCTCTTTGAATATTTGATTTAAACCTTCTTGATAAACTTTTGTGTAATATACTGATTATTCTATAAATCTTTATCTAGTTTTAATTTATAGTTGTTACACTTATTACGTTAGATATGATTATTTAGGCATAAACTTATAATTTTATGTTGATTGGAACCATAACCTTGTCGGAAGTATGTCTCTGTCTTTAAAATGTGAGTTCAGCAATTAATTACAAGAAACTAATGGAAGTTAAGTTTAATGTTGGTTACAGTAATCTTTGATTATTAACTTGTCTGCTTCATTTATATATCCAGTATATTATATACGTAGGTAAACATTTCGATAATGTTATTTTAGTTCATTTACACTTCTTCTGGGTTCACGCATTTGACAGACATATTACCAGAATGAAAGCTACTGAAATTAATTCAAGGATCTTATAGCATAGCATGCGAGTTATGGGTTTTGATTAATTTTAAGATTGAACAGGTAACTTAAGGCATTGCAATATTCTTCTGTTTCCTGCCATATTGTCATAAGCTTGTCTTTCAAGTTTCTGATATGTTTACTGTATGTTTTCTGAGAAATTCTTGGACGTTGTATTAGTTCTCTGTTGCTTAAAATCCATTGAAAGAATTTTTCGTTGTACTGCTTCCATATTTCATTTTACTTAGTGGAATCAGACTCTTATTTGTCAATGTCACTTATGAATTCGTTCAGTATGTTCATCGTAACTGATGTATAACTGCTTATATAGTTTGCGTTATACATCTTGGAGGTGGTTAACATATTTAACATCTACTAATCTGCTGTGCAACGTAAATAGCAGCTGTCTAGGGTTGTTCTGGTTCAAATGCGTTCAAGCGAAAACTGATATTTTGAATAGTTTCAAAGTGAAATCTGTTTCAAAGGTTAAAGATGTTTCTTTCGACTAATAGAGTAGCTGGATACCTGTTATTCACTGGAGCCACATTAAGTCTGGAACCAAACACCAAAGATTAAAGATTATTTTTAATTGCTCTATGAATACAGGATTGAATGAATATATGATAAATTATAACTACGGGTTGAAATAAAAGTCAGTTAGCCACTTGTCCTCAAAATGCATAGCAATTGCTCACCATACAAAAGGCCGGTAATTCTAGTAATCATCTGGGAAGTGGAAACACACTAAATACTGTTTCGCATAATTATGTCTTACTATTGTTAAATATTGTAAATCTAAATTATTAGATGTTTCAGCTCATTTTCATCTGTTATTTAAACCATTTTCGTTATATTATAATGTTTAACTTATTCGCTGCTCTAGAGACCAGACTACGAGATTTATATTTTAATAATAAACTCATTTTTTTCGTTCTACGCTTCTAGTAGCTTGATGATCTCTCAAATATTCAAAAGTGTTATGATGAGATTAGTCACTCTAATGATGCAAATACTAATCTTCTTCCGTTTTTAATTATCCTAAATTATGGTTGTTTGTTATTTAAAATATGAGATTCGCTTTTTACTTCTGTGACAAAGTTGAATCTAACCATCAATAGAAGTGGAAGAAAAATTATATTGCTTATAATTATAAACTATATTCCATCTACTATTTCTATAATAATGATAGACCCTAAGTTTTATAATTTTAACAATTATTTGTTTTTTACAATTTTTATCAAATTTAAATTTACCATTGTTGCTTTGGTACAAATAATTATCATTAAAAATGAAAGCCTCTAAATATAATATAGTATATATTAAACCTGATAAACAATATCTATAATAAAGGATTATCATATATCAAGTAAATTCTTTTGTCCATTCGCTTGTTCCTGAGAGTACGCATTTTGCGCGCGAACTTAGGGGCTCATACATCCACTGTTCATCATTTGTGGTTGAATCAACAAAGTTTAGCGTTCAAGGTTGTTCTTCTTGCAGCAAGCAACACAGCATCCAATGCAACAGCCAATACAGACGAGAATTGAAACGCCAACGATTGCAACGATCAGCCAGATCCACCACGCAATTATAGATACGTCAAAGCAACAATATACGCCGCTGTTATCGGTACAATCGTGCGGGCATAAAAGGATACAATCGAGATAGAAATCATAGCATTGCATTGAATTATGAAAATGTGGAGTGTTACAATCTTTACATGCATAGTATATATTAAATAGTATATGTATTATATATTAATTATTGTTCTAGTATATTGTTGGATAATATTGTTAAACACATGATAATAAATATTTTTTGTGATGTGGAGACTCAATTATATTTTTGAAAGAATTTATTTATAAATGATCGGCAAAAATATATATTTTTGATTTTTGTATTTGTTGATTAAATCAAATCACTCACTTAACTGTAACCTTATCATCAGTACTAAAGCTCAATTTAATCATTCCATCTTCATCTCGTAAATCATGAAAATCCACTTAGTTACACAAAAATGCCACAACGCTACGTTTTTGACGGGCGTGGTATTATTTCACGCCCATTTGATCTATTTTATGCTTGATTCACACATTATTTAAGGCTATATTTAAAAGGCTTTACACGAACAACATAATTTCTCTATATAATTTTGTAATCTTGAAGATAAAATTTGAAATATAATAACAACTAATAATGATATGGAAAATAAAATACATATTTTATATTCATTAAGATAGTATCAGTTTGAACTCTATTTATTGCTATAATAATGACTCTAAAGAAATATCAAAATTATCCAATATCAAAATATAATATAATAATATTTTATATTATTTTTTATTAACTAATATTATTTAATAAATTACCAAAATATATTTAAAATTTAAAATTTCCTTTCAGTCAAACTGCACTTTCATCCCTTTGACGACGACCCTGTAAACGTGCGAGAAACGGTGGTCGCACTCCCAGTAAAAGGCGCTGAGCTCGAACTGAGCTTCGGCGACGCTGAACTAAAGGTCGTCAGTGATCAACTGCCCATTAAACGTTAACCCGTTGTCCACTAAGGCCTGCTCTGGTTAAGTTCTCGGCTGGGGCAGGTAGTTGAACTATTTGCAGTATTTCTGCTGCTCTGGTTAGTTCTCGAAGTACAAATTACCCGCGAAGAGCAGCAAAAGCTGCTCCTATTCAGCAGATAACTGCTCATTGGTAGGAGGCAGGTGCAACTTAGGATTAGTATGGATGTTCTTCTACGTCACCTTGTACTTTCCCTGAATCGGAATCAGCTTGAACGGAGAATCCTCAACGTAATCCCTCAAGAAATTGGCCTCGAAACTGCTTATCACGTACACTCTGCCATTTGCGAGCAAAATCCACCTCACAGGCTTCAAAATCAACGCATTATCGGACACGTTCGCAAAATCAGTGCTCATAAAGATATCACTTGCAAACGGAAGCTACTTCTTAATAATCCTCGATAAATGCATCTACATTAACGAGAACTAATAGGTTTAGTCATTGTTAAACAATTTAATAAGATTCTTATCCACCTAGTTCCTTGTAACAGATACATTTTACATACGCTTCTTAACCTATTTTTCTGTTTCTTGTTCTATTTCAAGTTCAATCTCGCGTTCTTATTACTCATCAAGATTTTATATAGAACCCGTAATATCCATTCCATATACCTCAGTTTTATTCATTATTGCATTATAATCATCCTTTATCGGCATACTGTACTTATCAATAAGTAAATTAGCTTTGCGCTAAAATATTTTGAATATTCGTATACTTATATCATGTGCATTCAAGTTATTCATATACTGTCCATATAAATGCATTAATTCTTAAATATCATCGTCTGGGTAATGTTTGCTTATATTTTCTATGTTATCCATATTACTATTAATTACTTAAGTTAAATAATGTTTTTCAATGTAATGAAACTATGTCCATATCCAGTGAACCAAACCTGTTTTGAGAACGTTGATACTGTTGTTACAAGCCCACTGCATGACTTATTTAACTCCAATTTTCTGGTTTTCAAACAGCTGCTGGATTTATTTGTTCACGTCTGATACAGCTACGAAACTGATACTGTGTCCTTTGCCTAGTTATCTCATTCTCATACAGCCCTATACCAACTTGTCTTTAGTCACTCCCATTCCAAGCGTGACACAAGCTTTTGTTTATAACGGAATCTTTAGGTCTGTTCCACGAGTATGAATGTCGTCAATGTAAATGATGCATGCACCAAGGTTATTAGCAAACGGAGAAAGCATAAGTTCTGTTTCGTTATTATGGTGATCTACAACCATAATTTTATTCTATTCGTTAATGAATATAGCAGCTCTGATATTCTCGTCATTCACTAAAGACAGCCACTTTTTGGCTATCTGTTAGTTATTCATTTCAATCATAACTGCTCCAACATCAAGAATGACTTTGCATTTAGTTTTGATGGTGTGCTAGATTACTTATAGTGACACATTTTCGTTCAAAATATTGCAGTACTGGTCATTTTCTGGTTATAGCATTCTGAATAAAATTTCACCGTTAGTTTGTTTCAACACATCTAGATCATTTTAATGGATCGAAAGCGGAAGCAAAAGCTTTGTGTCATTCGTGCCGCTGAAACCAGTTGTTAGAAGATTTCTCTTCTCACACAATTGCGGAGCTCCTGTTGTGAGTTTTTGCGGGAACTATTTTGTTTCTTTGTTAAAGACATTAGTGTTCACCCAAAAGTTAATCACGCGTGTGTTATACTTCAAAACTGGGTAAACACTTTTCTAAAGTTATTGATCATCTTTAAGGTTAATTCCGTAAAACTCCCTAAATTGCTTGGGTACACTTTCAAATTGGGAACCCATTATGAATGTTGAGTAAATAGCCTCCGGATCTTCTAGTGCCTCTACATCAACCAACACCTTCTTTACCATATCATATGTTAAACCTGTATAATAATAGCTCAGTAAAGTAAGAATAAGTGATGTGTCAACGTGTCCGAATTCTGTTCGATCACTTGCTACGTCTTTAGCCTTAAATGGAACGGCCATTCTTTTACCATTTGTGGTGCTAACACCATAATTAACTGACCATCGTTTGGTGAGGGCTTGATATAGTACCTACTATTTCAGTAAACCCTTTAATTGTAAAAATGTATCGGCACAATTATGTTCATTAAATATTGAAATTACTTTTTTATGCTACTCTTCCGAAATATCACGTGTTAAAAATTCTTCTATTTAAAATAACATTGGAGATGTTAGGTCTTACGGTATTAGTATTTCAGTTTTCCCTCTGATTACTTCATTTGCTATATTATCAATAAATTTCTGGTTGACTTTATCGTTTATAAATCGCAATTCCATAAATTAGTATTAAGATTGTGATTTATGTTTTATACACAAAGTACTTTCTGGATATTTTATTGACATATCATTTGCAATTTTTAATACACACTATAATACCTGTTCAATTATTAACCATCTGTTATTTCCCCCAGTGATATTAACTTACTTACCAATTGTATATATCATTTGGTATTTATGACTTAGAATTTCATCGGACTCATCTAAAATATCTCTTACATGCATGTCTAACCATTATTACTGTTTAAATAATACATCAGCAACATCCATTCTGTTAATTAACGTAGATTCCTAAACTTTGAGCTTGTAAGAAGAAATATATTCAGGTTAAGATACCAAAATCGCACACTTATCCAAACACTATTAATATAATTTAGATAACAGTTCAATATTTGTTGGACTAAATCTGGTTTATCTACTGAATTAAGTGTATAATACTGAACGACATAATAATTAACCAAGTTTAAACTTGAGTTGTATGTAGTTTACGTAAAATACTTATCTGAGTACAATTAGTCTACAGAGTTATTCCTTTGTTGAAAGCTCCAAGGCAATCATTGGAATAATAATACAAGTCTTTCCTTCGCCCATATTAAGCTACATGACGCTATTTAAGTTAGATTTTGGATTCATCATCTCCAAAGCCACTTCGACCTATTTCTTGCGAATCATACAATCACATTATATCTATAGTAGCACCCATAGAGGATGGTCTTGAGGATTCCAGTTTGTATATCCTGGTTCTTCAGATTCTTACTAGGCAAAAATATAAAATTATGGACCAGAGTCTATGTATTTTATTATTCTCATCGCTTACTGTATATAAGTTAACTCTATTGCAATATCCAAAATCTATTAAAATCTATTTTTGTCAGAATAATTGATTTACGTTAAAATTTATAGCTCAGTATACAGTTAAAATTGTTTATCAAAATAAGTAGTGTTTTTCTTGTTTATTTACAAATAATAATTTTATAACTTAATACAAAATTAATAATATAGTTGGTGCATTTTTTAAATGTACTATTATTTTATAATGTTTTAGTTAAATTTTTTGTCTTGTTCAATATTTGTAATATTAGTGTGATAAAGATCCCAACTATTTTATAATTCTAAATAATATTGATTTGATAAATTAGTATTTTCTAATTTTACAAGAGGAAACGGAACACTGTCTGTTTGCAAAAATGTTTCTGTTAAATTTTCTTGTTTTTTAAACTTAAAATCATAAGTATCAAAACGAAGTTAGTCTTTTAATGTTATTTTTTAAGATTTAATAAATGTTTAGTAAAATGTATGAATATTAAATTCCTAAGGAATTATTACTACTTCTTTAAGCTATTATTATAGCTAATTTAATGTTTTTAAAAAGTTGTGTAGATCATAATTCTTTTTCCATTTTTGTACAAGGCAGCAAAACTCTTTCTTTTAATTGTCTTTAAGTTTTAAAACTGTTCCATCAAATTATAATTATAATATAGCCTCTATATTATCGGGCCAGCATTATTCTATTAATTTAGTCACTTCCATGACTTCATTAAGTGTCACTTTTTTATGTATTTATTCTTATTTATCTAACCACTGACTGTATTCTTTTGTCATTATCGGTGTGCAAGTGTACTAATATGTAGTATATTATATTCCATCAAATTTTTAAGTTTTTTGATAATCAGTTACTTTCATACATAGTAATGTAAGTAATTCGCAAATTGTCTTTGAACTAAAGTTATTTTATTCAATATCATTATAAAAATCGTGTTCAGGTATTTAGGGGAATTATTCTCTAAAATTATAAATTAAAGTTAATTAATTCAAATATTATTAGTTTATTCCTTATTATAAACCCAAACAACACATTGTTAAAATTTCTTATTTACTTATCTATTCCGTTATTATGTTTTAATAAATTGAAAGCCAATTTTAATAAAATTCTTTTAAAATATCATATTAAGAACACAATGATGTAAAATCGAGTTTGTCCTTCCATATGTTTTTTATTTTTTTCAAATTTTCATAAGTTTATGTAAAATCAATTTGTTATAATACATTTTATGAGCCTATTAAGATATTATAGTTAATAATGTTATTAGTAAATTTAATTTGTGTATCTTAATTATCTAATTATTAAATAGTTTTAATTTCATGATCCATATTAAAAAATATTTCTAGCTTTTATGAATATTGGTAGGTTAAACTGTTTTTTTCAATTACCATTAATTTCGTGTTGATTTAGGTTTTATCCTCTTATTCAAATAAAAATAAAAATTCTTATCTTTGTTTTATTATTTTTTAAACAATAATTTTCAACATATCGAGTTATTAGTGTTCAAGAAGATTTGGATTATATATTACTTTTTACATAACTTTTAAGTGAGCTGGATAATACTCTCTGACAGGTGCTAACTTCTACAGTTCCGAAAGAATATTTAATTCATCTTTTTACAATGGTTCGAGTCCTTAACAACATTTTTGCTTAAGTATTTGAACAGCATATTCTATTCCAGAAATTTATGTAAAATTATCAGGCATATAACTGGAAGAAACTGCGCAAAGTAAAGCCAGATACAGTTAAGCTAACAAAGACTCTTCTGCCTGCAATATTTTAAACAGGGGATTTAGTTTAATAGAAAATACTTTCTTTGAACGAGAATACTGTAGATCAATTTTTACTTTAATAACATCAGCTTCTTTAGAATATGAGACATTTCCATTAGGGACAATATAAATATATTCGTTACTAAATTTATGCATAAGTAAGAGCTTTTGTTGAAGACCTACAAATACACCTATTTGCTAATATTAGTTTACATAAAAGTTTTCATATTCGACTGATTTAAATCCTTCTTTGGTATTATAAAATCTAAGTTGTGGTCTAATAAGCTCAATATAACCCAAGTTCTAGTCTTTATCATAAATTAGTAAACTAAACTCTTCTTACTCAATGCAATTAAAATATTTTAGTGTAGATTTTGAAACTTCATTTGAATGATCAATAACACTCAAATGTGGTTATTTAGAACGAATTATTTACTTAGAAACGCAATTATATTTGTATTCAGAATCTTCTATAGATCCTTAACAAAATAATAATTCTTGTGTTTTATTGTTGTACCAATGATTATAGTTTTAAATGATATAATATGGAACTTTAATGTTAGTTACTGCATGTCTTGGTATAAATAAATATGATTCGCCATTAGAAAATTCACAATTTATGTACACGTCATCATTATTTTGTTTAAAGAAATAAGTTTTTTCTTGATCGGCATAACTATATTTGTTTTAACCACATTTGCAGCAAATTACATTAGATTATTGAAATAATTGTTGGAAATTTTAATTTTAAGTAATTTTTATAGGTAATTATGATTAAGCTTCGCCGTTTATCAAAAATTACCCAAATTGTATATCAAATTGTATTAAAGTATCCTATAAATTGTAATAGTAAATATTTTAATTTTACCCAAACTACTTCCATTTAGAAAGCGATAACAACTAAGATGTTGACCATTATACGCTTACTAATTTAATTATTGCTTCTAATATTTATCGTGGACTTAGTTTACTATTCACGTTTCTTATTGTAATAAAAGTTTCGTTAATAATTTATTAATTAAAATTCAAAAGATTTTTATTATTTTATGCTACTTTCATACTTTCAAATTAAACTTTTAATGCTGTATAAAGTTTAAATATGTTGTCATCAGTAATGATGTAATTATAATAATGTTAATCTATTTAGTAACACATAATTGTGCTTGATGATACATTTAAAAGTTAGTTAGCGAGTTAGGCTGATTTTTTGCATTATATTTCTTAGATCCAAATATGATTTATATTTATTATTTTTGTTAAAATAAATATTATAGTGTCTTAAATATGTTAGCAGTAATCTAATTTAATACTAGCTATTTTAACAACTATTTGAGAAAGATTTAATATTGCTAAATTGTAGGTCCAATTATTCTAATATGATTCTATTTTATGTTTAATAGCCTCTAATAATTCTAAAATTAAATCTTCATTATCATAATCATTCATAGAAGGTCTTTAACCATCAACCTCACTTCCAATTTGATTCAGAGCCATTTATATTAAATAATAAGTTTCGAAGTTATTTAAACTTAGTGTTTCTCCTTTTATGATTCTGAATATATTTTAAAGTTATAAATTTTCTCCAGATCTTAAAAGACCGAATTCAAGAAACTCTGGTTTGCTTAATTATTGTGGACACTGGTCTTAAAGTGCGATTATTTGATTTTCTTCATGATCAGTTTTGTTAATAGCAAAATCCAACACTTTATAATCTGAATTTTAGTCAATTTATATTTTTATTTCTACTCCATATTCTGGACATATGCATTCTTAAAATATACAATTACAAGAGTTAGCTACAATACAATCTTCTTAACTTCGAAATGCCATACCAACTTTTGAATAATGACTTTTACTATATTATTTATAATCACTACTTAATATGAACTTTTCTTAGTAGTTATTAAAGTTAAGTATTGTATTCCATTTATATTTACTTGGATTACTTTGCGAACAATAAAATACACATTATATCTCTCTTAAAACTACTAAGTGAAATGGAGCTAGCTTTTCAAAAGCAATTGCGTTTCTATAATTTATATTATCAGGGAGATTATGTTCATAAACGCTAACAACCATGTTGTCAGCCTTTTTTTCAAGCTCACATTTTTTACAATTTCTATCATGTATAATGCGACCTTCGCTAATGTTACCAATTTTATCACATTCCATTTTATCTACATCGCACATAAGTACATTCCACTCATTTTTAACTTAATTAAACTATGCATATTTTTTCTCAACATTTTCTACATCTATTTTAATCAGATCCAAAATATATTATTACATTTTAGCGTCACTACGAGCATAAAAAGTCGAAAATGAATTCTCATCAATATTAGGGGATATTATTGTTGATGAAAATTGAGCATTAAAATTACGTTATTATACATATGATGTAACTTTATTTAAAATATCTAATTCCTGTTTTGTCTTTAAGCATAACTATTTTTCAAAATTTTAGGTTGATAAAGAGCATTCATATAATTGTAAAATTGGAGTTTATACACAACAATATCTATCAAATTCGCAAATCATTAATGAACAAGCTAATAGCATTCTACTAACTTAAAATACATTATTTAAAGTTTTAAACGCTTGGATATGATTTTCATAAAATTACTCAAAATATTTTCTTATTTTTGTTATATCCAAAGTCGATTGATTCAAATAGGCTTCGAATGAATTGAAAACCCACTCTTAATGTTAGTATAAATGCATATACATAGCAGCAGGATTTTTATATACTTTAAATGCGGGGATTTAACTATTTAAAGTTTAAATATAGTCGAACGGAAATTTATTTTCAACATTAAGTGTAACATTAACAGGGTCGAGAGACTTTTTTAAATATTTTTAAATTTAATCATTTAGATCGATTATTGTATCATTATTGCTGAACATTGCAATAGGAATAAGTTTTGTTTATTCACATTCGTTCTAAAAAACAGTATTTTATTTATAAAGAAGAGCTTAATAAATTTCTTTTAATTTTTACAAAACCTTGGTTTATGTATCCGTTACTAGGTTATTGTCTAACTTTAAAGTTATTGACTTTATATTTATTTCATTAATTGAACAACTGTTTTAGTAAGTATGCGGTAGAAGATTAATTGAGTTGAGAGGTTTATTTTATGTTATTAATTTTGTTGAAACGAAATAATGTTAAGCTTGTCAGTATTTCCACTTCGCAAATAATTAACAAAATTCTCGAAAACGACTTCAACCATTTAATAGGTAAATTACTATTTTTGTGTTCAATATATATTAAAACATATTATTCGTATTTTAAATCACTTTATTCATTTTTATAAATGTGTGTGTACCCTCTTATGTCATTTTATTCACTAATATGCGTTTTATAACACTCTGGACACAAATGATATCCTTTGCACGAACACACATATCTGCTATTACATTATTTGCAGCCGACACATTACGCACTTACTTTTGTATATACATGATAGTGTTTATATGCTTCTATTACTGGTCCTTTAATTGGGCTCACTACTGGTTGGTTACAACCTTCAATTTTTCGTGGTGTAGCTTTAATTTCATATTTTGTTAGATTTATTTTCATTTAATCAATTATGCTTTCAACATAATCCGTTATTTTAATTTCTTTATATTCTGGATGCAATAATTTCATCAAAGAAAACCCATTAACTAATATTACTTACATAAAATTAATTATTAATGGTAATGCAAAAAGTAGAAAACTTTAACCATGATATATACAAAATCAAAATTTGTGAAATAACCCTGTTAAATGTAAGAATTTGTAAGTTCTCGTGGTATTCCCAGAGAACAACCTGAAATAGTTCGTTACTACAATAATAATTATAAAGGAGTTGATTACGTAGACCAACTTACAAAATATATTAAGTTTCCAGGACGATGTACTCGTTGGACCACAAGGATGTTTATTTATTTTATGTAAGTAATATTAGTTAATGGGTTTTCTTTGATGAAATTATTGCATCCAGAATATAAAGAAATTAAAATAACGGATTATGTTGAAAGCATAATTGATTAAATGAAAATAAATCTAACAAAATATGAAATTAAAGCTACACCACGAAAAATTGAAGGTTGTAACCAACCAGTAGTAAGCCCAATTAAAGGACCAGTAATAGAAGCATATAAACACTATCATGTATATACAAAAGTAAGTGCGTAATGTGTCGGCTGCAAATAATGTAATAGCAGATATGTGTGTTCGTGCAAAGGATATCATTTGTGTCCAGAGTGTTATTAAACGCATATTAGTGAATAAAATGACATAAGAGGGTACACACACATTTATAAAAAATGAATAAAGTGATTTAAAATACGAATAATATGTTTTAATATATATTGAACACAAAAATAGTAATTTACCTATTAAATGGTTGAAGTCGTTTTCGAGAATTTTGTTAATTATTTGCGAAGTGGAAATACTGACAAGCTTAACATTATTTCGTTTCAACAAAATTAATAACATAAAATAAACCTCTCAACTCAATTAATCTTCTACCGCATACTTACTAAAACAGTTGTTCAATTAAGTTTGTTTTGAGTGATTTTCATAACATCAAAAAGAGTATTTCCTTCCAGATCAGAAGTGAACTAGCAGAATCCAGACATGAAAAGAACTTCAATAAGCTAAAAGTACAAATCTCCCAATTCGCCGAACTTCTTCTTACATTCGTAGTGGAGAGACATCAACAGAGCTAGATAGTATCCAGAGCGTCTGAAAGGTGCATACGCGTTATTCCACCTTATCTCATCTTCGTATAGAAACTCAATTTGATTATTGTTCTACACTGGCTTCGAGTCTGGTGTGAGAAGTTGTGGAATTAATATCTCATCAACCATAATTGGTTTTAGAGCTTCTCTGGTTTCAACAGTTTCATTTCCTCCTTTTTCTGCCTTTACTTGAGCTTGTGGGAATATTTTGTGACTTAATTCTTAAAATTAATTTAATATATTTTCATTAAAGTTGAGATTTGAGCAAAAATAAGTATATTGAGGAATTTACCTTATAAAAGGAGCTTTCATAGCATATTCAGTGTCTAATTGCACTTTACAAGAAGAGAGATAGTAGCCGTCGCTCGTTTTTTCTATAAATAGTAAGCAATTTTAAGCTTAAAGATAAATTGGAATTACTTCTGACATTTGCAGATCACGCATGAGAATTGGTAGCTGCTCTGCTAAATTTCCGTCTAGTTGCATCATATAATGTACCGTGTTCAGTTATTTAAGTTCATCTGGGAAATAATTACTTTTTTGGAAGTCTTTGAACATGGAGACAATTGTGTAGCCTATGTTTGAATCTTGGGCGCCGCTGGGTAGGTTTCTAATGAGGAAGATGTTGTTGATAGTGTTGAACAGGTCATTTGCTGTTACCGGGACGTCAAAGAGATTCATTTTGGTTGGTGTGGAAACCTTTATTTTTTCGGATTCGCTCTAATAATTTATAATTATCATTAATTTATAATTATTCGCTCCGAAAAACTATAAAACATAAATTATAATATTGCGTCAGTTCTTTTCATGTTATTATTTTAACTATTTCTATTAATTGTTCGAATTTTTTAAAACAAAATTACTTGAAACGGTTCAGTTTAAAAGTAAATTCAAAAAGAGTTTGAAAACCCTTAAAACGATTATTGAACGAAAAAACCTGTTTTCGTTCACTGACGATTTTCGTGACAAAGAATTGTAAACAAATGTAAACAAAAGACAAAAGACAAGTATATAAAAATATTTATTTGTTTTGAGCTGAAGAAACTCTTAGAAACTCACATTTTTCAGTGGAGTTAGACGTAATGAGCAATACTATCTACTGAAAACAGGTAACTAAGAGTTGTGGTTGTGAAAAAACTGTATCTACACGTTAGAACAGGTTTCTTATAAGTAAGTCCACTAATTAAATCCATATTATATATCTATCATCGCTCTTATTTTTTCTTAAGGCAAATAGAATCATTTTTGTGAACATGTTAAGGTTTTGATGTTAGAATGATAAATGGTGGAATATAGCAAGCTATTCTTAAATTTATTCCAATATTATGCTACTGGGATAATATTCATTGTGAGTTTTTTGGTATTATAAAACCAGACATTTTAAATGATCTCTTCTTGATGTTCTTTGCATATGATTTGAAGTGGAATATTTATACATTTTCATAATCAAATATTATAGACAAAAGATTTAAACGAAAATCACTGTTATATTTACGAAAAGATAAATAACCACAACATAAACATTTTGGTCATCGTCTGGATACATTGGAATTAAAGGTTGGGTTCGACTTTAAGATTAAAATTCGGTAAAAAACTAGCCAGTTTCACTCAGAAGAACGTGTTAAATACATCTTTTCCGTTCATAAAAACGCCAACTCCACAAACAATTGAAAACAATCAGATTAATTGCTACTATTTTCCTCAACTACAAGCTTTTATCCTTTTATTTTTACTCGAATTACTCACTGCTTGCTACAATAAGCTCTGTTCTGTTACAGTATGCTTAGAAATCTCCATGTAATGTTCCTGAATCTCTCCTTTCTAAGTGAGTATCAGTTGAGTTTGAGTCAAAACTAAATGTTCCTTATCTCAATAATGAGACTGTTCTCTTTTAACGAGTGTCAAATTATTATGATATTGATTGGTTAAATGGGTTGAACATCTTCTATGAAAGAGTTCTAACACGTTAAATAGATTTATCTGAAACATTAACACTCATAAGGGACCAAACACCAAACATGACTGGATCTAATGCAGATTCTCTGTTTTAGTTATCTATATGCTGGTTATTCTCCTTTATTTTTGGATAGTTCACATAAAAGCATATTGGGACTACAAAATAGAAGATAATCCCAGTCAAAGACGAAAATAAACCAAAAATCGGGAGTATTTGCTCAACTGTCATAGCTAAAATGGTGGTTAAAACTACATAAGTAATAGAAACGATGACTGCGATTATATATCCATCTTTTGTTTGAGGCTCCTTTTTGCATAAATTAATAATTGACATCTTAATAGGATACAATACCAATGGGTATGCGTTTATCACCACCATCGCGTAAATAAGTGAGCAAATATCAATCCACACCCACTAACATGGTGCAAAGGCTTTGAGAATATTATCCTGGACATCATCACCGAACATAGCAGCACCCATAAGACCAGCACACAAGTACAAAGCTAAAGCCAAAAACATAGCAATGTTAATTGAGACGCTAACAACTTTTTTCTTAAGAACTGGAGGACCTTATAATTCTCTTATCAATGTTGGAATAACTCTGTGAGCTGTAAAATTACCTTATAAGGATGGTATATACATTAAAAAGTAAAGAATGGCTTTAAGCACAGAAATTTTCGGGAATGCTTCCAATTTATAATGAATAAATACATTTGGTTATTTTGGACATAACTTACCTGTTTTTACATGCATAAAAAAGATAACTACAATTGTTAAGGTAGTTACTAAAATAGCAAGACCTGAAACTGCTGCTAATTTTGATAGTTGTTTCAATTACTTCAAAAGAGTCAGCGGAAAAACTATACATAATGAAATAATAGCTTTTACAACATACTTGTTGGCCTCATAACCAAATTAATTAGCTAAAAATCCTGAAACAGCGCTTGAACTTATGATCAAATATCCAGTCAAAAATCCGAAAGATGAAACCATTATAGAAATATCCAAAACTATAGAAAGCTTCTTCGAAACAGCTTTTTCTGTCAATTCTCTATAAGAATTTGATTACAGATAGTGAGCAACACCAACATAATACTTGTACACAAACATATCAAACCCAATAGTGATCGCAAATGCAAGTACAGCTAACACCCATCCTAAACGATGGACAATAAATGCGCAAGACAATAACGAGGCGCCCATCATTTATGAAAGCAATGTTGTCGAAGTAGTTTTTGTTTATTCAGAATCTGATTGTAACTTCATGTAACAGTGGTATGGTGATTGATTAATTTAAATTGTTTATAAATATTATTAAAATAAGAGATACCAAAAATAGTCAACATTACACTAATTCTAAATTACTGTAATGTAACTAGTAAATTACAAATAATTAAACTATGTATCAATTATCGTGAAAATGATATTGGTAAAATATTCTTGTTTTTTCATTTGATTTATATTTCAAAAAATAATCAATCAGTATTAACCATTGCTGAAATGTTATTTCATGAATTCAATTCGCATTAGATGTACTAATGTTATTAAACTAAGTCAATATTTGTCTGTGTCTTAGTCAAATACTGTCTAATCATTTATAATGTAATAATATCATATATCTTTTTAGGAGTGTAATTCAACATTAGTGTCAAAATAAATCATTATTTTATTTTCTGCTTTTCGCTATCAATTGCCCTGGGTGTAATAATTGTGGAAAATAATCGAGAACTCCACTCCATTGACGGAAGTCGAGTTATAAGTATTGCATACTTTATAATGAACAATATACTACAGACGTACTGATCAAGATATTTAATGCTAAAAATACTTGGTTAACTATTTAAATTCTATTTTAGAGCAATAAATATAGGCGTATTCTTAATCATTAAAAGTTACAAGTAAAACTGAGTAGTTATTGAGTCTCAAGTAAAATATTTAGATAACCAGAAAACATGTCTTAAGGGAAATTAATATTTTGTCCAGAGAATGCAAACTGAAATTCCTGAAAAACAAGAAATCTCAAATTCTGAAGGTTGAAGCGGACGCTTTGGAACTCAATCTCAATTGTTGGCGCACATCCAGAGATATACTGGAAAACACAATAACTTTTGCATCTAATAATTATTTGAGAACTTTTTTGTAATAGTTGCTACAAAACTTCCGCCCGGTAACAAACCAAGAATAAAATGAAATAAAATTGTTATAATTATAATAAATAACTATGTAGATATTATGAAATCTTAAAATTAACTATTTTGACCTTTTAAACGCCAACCAAAAAAGGATAATACACATAAAGTATCCATAACAATTAATTCTTTATAATATATAATATAGTTTAAGTAGAAGCTTGAGACTCCTAACAGTCCTGAGATAATCAATTTTAACTGAAAATTTCAAACCGGAAATAGTTTGACTTTTTAAATCCATGTTCAAAACATTAAAATAATCTTAAAATATTCTATTATATTTACTTACACTTCAGAAATGGACAAGTACCTAAGTTAAGCTTTAAACAGCAAGTGATGTAATATTTGGTAAATAAATATCTATATAATACTAAATATAAGTACATTTAATCATTATTTGAAATCTTTTAGGTTTATTATATAATTTAAGATTAGTTCTACAGATTTGTAGCTAATCTAAGGTGAATGAAAATCTTTTGATATAGATTTATTACTTTTACAAATAAATTGAAATGATGGATGATAAATATTAACATTATTTCAAAAAATATAAACGAGATTCACTAGTAGACAAGCGAGAGGTGTTTTGCTTATATATATATATCATTCGAATATATTTATTATAATATGTCAAAATAATGATTCAAATAGATATCAAAAATAGAGATAATTTTAGATAATAAAGGAGTGAGTGAAAACTTTTGTATTAATCATGAGCCTGTAAAGCTCCATGACGCAGTTTCCCTCATTAAAAACTGTTTTGGAGATATGATATTTTCACTTCAAAATGACTTAATTCTTAAAGAGATATAATGTATTTTTATTATCCGCTCCAATATACTTTATGTGTGGTTTTTATGAGACGTTTACTTTAAAATCTCTCACCTCCCTCGAAATGCTTCGAAATGCCTCTAGGTAACTATAAATCTGAATGATCATTAGTTTTCAGTACAAGTATTAGTACCGATCTACGAGAATCTGCGTTTCTAAGGAAGTAATTTTATTATTTTTCAGTCCATTTATGAAGATTAATACTTTAATCATATATACTTTATTAACAATTTATAACAAATCACCACGATTATCGGAGTTCTCCGAATGTTCTCATCCTTCAACAAATATCGTTTGCAACTGATAACTTGTGTCACCTAAATCAAAAAATCTAGCTCTCACATTTCAACTAAGTCGTTGTACAGCGCCACGTGCTTTCCCGCGATGTCGTTGTAGTCCAGGTCCGCGATTGCCCAGTCTACCTGCTGTGCCATGTAGTCCTGCTCAATTTTAACGCCAATTTGCTTAATTCCCTTCCCGTGCTCCACCCCTATCATGCTCTCCTTCAAACTAAGTAGATCCTAGTCCTTGAACGCTTCAGATTAATTCTTCTCCTCGAACGCGTTCTCGTCCGGAATTAACTCGTTCAGCTCACCCCCGGCTTCAAATTAAAGCCATTTATGAGACAAAAGTTCGTCAATGTCCGCCCGTTCAGCCGGGTCTAGTTGCAAACAGCGCCTTGAAAAATCGAGGCACTGACCGGAAACGGCCGAATTGAACCCGGGGGGAGTGTCTAATTACGATACGTGATATAATACTGCTGGGGCTTGCTTAATTTAAAAATAGGGAGGAACGGAGTCAATGAGCTCCAAAAGGGTTGCACCCAGGGACCAAATATCGGCCTTGAAAACATCATAGGTCCGCGTGCGCACACACTCGGGCGCAATCCAGTACGGAGAACCGCGCACACCGGCAGCAACGGGCGCTGTAGCGCGAATCGACGTCCCAAAATCAACCAGGCGCAAACGCTAGTCGGCTGCTAACATCACATTCGCACACTTCAAATCCAAATGCGCACAATTGCTGTGATGCATGTGCGCAAGCGCAGACACCAACTACTTAAAATGCCTACGCGCAAGCACCTCCGGAATACCCTTAAACTAACGCGTCAAGGACTACAAAGAACCACCCTGTAAATGCTCCATCACTATGAAAATCTTCTTCTCCACCCTGAACGCATCGTAGATCTTAACAATGTTCTCGTGCGTCAAATTCGTCATGAAGTGAATCTCAGTCTCAACCTCCTTTAACTGCTGCTCGTTCATTCCATCCGTTTTCAACTCCTTCACAGCAAGAGGTAAGCCAGTAGTTCGCTCAATTGCTGTGTACACCTTTCCGAAAGTGCCCTCACCACACACTTAACCCGTAATATATTATATTTTGTACTCACGTTGTTTTGGTGGAAGAAATTGGTGCTCAATCAAAGATGTTGTGTCGTCGATCTCATCTGAAACTATTTGGACTATTTCCGTATCTTCCTCGGCTAGAACTTCTTCATTAATTTTATTCTATGTAAAATCATATGGAAGTGTCTCAGAATTCTTCATGTCACTTTGCTGTTGAGCAGGAGTTCCGCATCCCATTTGTGAAGTGAAATTATGTAAAAATATTTAGGAAGTACTAATAATAATGTGATCGATTCATTATTTGATTGAAAACAGAATATACGATTAATTACTGTGAGAATGAGTTGGGCTAAACTGATTGAATCAAAAGATGATAATTATCTATAAATTTAGATTAATAAACTTCACTTTTCAATCGTATAACTAAAACTCAAGTACTTTTTAAGAAAAGTATATCATCATACCTTCTCTTATATCTTTTTCACCAAAATTGCCCGTAATCTTTGCTTTTTAATAAGTCAATAAATCACTTTACACATTTTTCGAGTTAAACCACTTAATTGTATCACTATTCAATTTCAATTAACCTTTCTCATCTTTTTCATATTAACGTCTAATTTTTAATGTTTTAGCGATAGGTCTAAAATCATCTTAAATATTATAAATACATGATACATCTGGCTATTTTAGTGTATTGAAATATGATTGCTGTTTCTTTGATTTGAACAAGAACGTTTTGAAGTGGTTGATCTTAATTAACATAATATTTTTATATATTTAAAGAAATATATTAATAACGAAGTCAATTCAGTCATTACGTATAGTGATTGTAATAATTAATATATACAATATATTTTATTTATATGTACTGATATTATTATAAATTATATCAGTTCAACCCTATCTGTGCAATCATTTCTTTTTACCCTTTTTAATTTTTTATGATTCCTAAGACTCCAAACATTATTCTTATTCTGCTTTTATTTTCACTTATCCAAAATGATAGTTTTAATTAAATAATTATAGAAGTTTTGCATGTTCGATGGCTACACTTTCTGGATAGTTCATAAGTATGGTGTGAAAATTAAATATATAATAAATTAATATAAATTAGTGTAATTTAATGACACCACCCCATCAAATGCAACCATATAATAATTAATTAATGGCAGCCGCAGCTCCATCATATTGCGCATATTGCAAACGTTTTATTCCAGAAACAAATTCGTGCAGATAAGAACTCAACAATATATATTGTCCAGACCATGTCAATAACTCATGTTCCTCTACTGCTTCAGAGGCTTACACATTTGGAAATTTTCGTTTAACATATGATGAAACTCAAGTTCAAATATCATTTGACCCGAACGCAATATTAGCATACAATGAGTTGAGCGCTCTCATTATGAGAACTCCATTGGTATTACTAGGATTAAAGCGATGTTTTTAACTTGAAATTTTCAAACTGCCGTAAAATTCAGCGGATACAACTCCAAAAGAAGTTCAAATCAATTAAGAAAATGAACGTGTTAATTTGACATTTTAATTTGCTGAACCTGCAGTCTAATAAGTGACAGCCGATGACTAGCAAGCTTAACCAGAATTATTTGATTACTAGAAATCATAAAAGTTGTCTTAATTACAAATAAATCCAAAATTTGTAATCAGCAATTAAATGCACTTTTAATATTAATCATTAGATATTCATATTATTTGTTCGCTGCCACCTGCTCAATGCAAACAACTATATGGACAATACGCTGTCAATTATGTACTTAGAGCCGATCTGGCGTAACCATTACTCAATTTATATCCAGCCTGTGATTACATAACTGAAGAATTCGCGTTTTTAATGTTTAAGCCGCTTATGCACTAGGTAGCGCGTATAGTTTCGTTTGATAAATCCTCGAAATCAATATTTACTCCCGTGTCTGCGTAGCATAAGCACAAATCAGAATAAGCTAATTTCTTTAAGTTAGAAAACAATGATTCGTTTGAGTTAGAAAATGCGCATCTTCTGAACGAATAGCATGTTTTAGTCTACGTGCACGCTTTGTGCGATTCAGCATGTATTGCATCTTCAAAACGTAAAGAAAGACAAACAGCTGCGTTTGCTAGAAACTATATATGCATGAACTAGTTTATGAGTAGATTCAGTTATGCATAGCTTGCTCTGAAAGATGAGTCTCTTCCAGATATTCAGCTCCTTGTTCCAAGTCAGATTGTGCCAGCTAAATTGGTCCTTGAGTTGTATTCCAGGTTCGTGCCAATATAGTAAACAGTTTCGATGACGTGGGATTACGAGAGCAACTTTTAGAACACATACGTGCGTTTTTTGGATGAAAACATGAATGTGATGGAGAAAATAATCGAGTAGATGAGCACTGAGAACAAGGACGCGTCCTTGCGTGTGAATAGGGAAAAGACGAATGCGAAGCCCAATTACGTCCAGGCCGCGTTGATTCTGGACCTTGGTTAGTTTTATCAATCCATTCCGAAGCCTGCTAAGGGCGATGAGGACAAGAAGCTCGCTGGCACGTCTGGCCACGTGATTTTGGAGCCCATGTGGCAGAACACGTTCGTGCAGGCTCGTGTGAGCTTCCCTAATTACTAATTCAACACTTAGACTTGCGCTGATCTCAGGCGTGGTGGAGTGGTTAAGGGCGAGAACACTTAGCTTGGTAGCGGTTAAATACTCCTCGACCATCGCAATCTCCTGACTGACAAAATTGGCACTTTCTTCGAGTTCGCCTGCCTGGACGAACTTTTATCCAATACAGCCACAATCACCTTGGACTCCGTGTTATCCGAAAATATCTTTTCCGACACCAGCATTGAGCAAATCTCAGATTTGACGTTACCTCCGCTCCAAATCGAGACCGTGCGCCCTAAGTATTTATAAATAAACACGTCCAACTTCGACCTGAACGAATACCAAACGAAGATCTTCCTCGACGATTTCGTTTTCGACTTCAACAAAGTTAAACTTTTGTGCTAAAAGAACGCCCAAGTTCACATTCTGGGGAACGTATTTAGCCAAGCATCATATTTGAAAGAGGAGCAAAAAGAAGAACTTGAGGTCAGAAACGTCGTTTTTGAAACCAAAGAAGAGAGCGAATCAATTAAAGAAGAAGAAGTTAAGAGTGAAACGGGAGAAAATGAGGGAGAGGACGTTTTTGAAGACGAAAATTAAGAAACGGACAGCGAATACGAAGGAGATGATACGGAAGACGAAGCGGAAGAATACGATGATGAGTGATCAAAAATAAAAAGAAATATTTAGTGATGATAGGAAAATTGTTGTTAAAATTTAATTACTCAATAACTGAATACACAATGCTGAGGCTGCAAAATAATGTAATAAATCAAGATAATCCAAAACTTAGCTGCAAAAATTATTACATTTATCAAACATCATCTTCAAGAACAGTCAGCGTAAGTTAGTTTATAACATATTTATATTGCTAATAAATTAAATGTATGTTTCATGCATTACGTTAATAGACCATTTTTCTTCCACAATATCCTTTCTAAGAAAGAGCGAGAACTAATACAGTCTATAAACTTAATTGAATAAGTGAAGTAAATGTTAAACATATATGTTAAACAAAATTAAACAGTGTCTGATTAATAGCAGCAGAATATAAGACAGTTATTTTATTCAATAAATTCCACACCGCAGAATGGAAATATTGCATGTAGGCTTCCACACTAAAAGCAAGACAATATTTTGTGTATTCGCAGACAAATAACTACCGTTACATAAATGCGATCCAGAGTCTGTAATATAATGGCTTGGCAATTCACAAGAACGGTTTCACAATATATACTCAAACGTTTACTTGAGCGTACAAATTAGCTATTTGGAAAACAATCAAATAATGGCTTACAGAAAAGATAAAGTATTCAATCTTCTTACTGAAGATGGAAGAAAACAATTAAAAAACTATGACATCAAAGAATAAGCCTTAAATTCAAAAGAAACGAAGGATTCATCATAAGAGGAAGTTACAACTGTATTATCCGATCAACGCTAACAAAAACTTAAGTAAACTGACAAAGAACTGAGAATCAAGTGTTGGGAGATGTTAAACACAATAGATGTATTTGATACTCAGAAATCTATATAAACTCTGTAAGACGCTTTAGGACTGATGTAGAAAACTGTAGTGTTAGAATAACTTGTCAATTTCAAGTGAAAATGAATATTTAGCATAACTTTTACACATATTTTAAATTTGCTTTAATTTATTCTATCCTTTTATTCCACTTTAATGACGATACAAAATTTTGTTGTTAAAAAATCAGACAATTTAATGTATTGTCAATTTAAAAACAGTGAAACTGAATTTTTGTTACACGAATGTGATCCACAATCGATTAAAAAGTTTATTGGAACATCATAGCGAAAATTCTTTAAAATCGCTGAGAACTGTAAGATGCTAATGTAGATGTAGTATTTAGAAAAGCATTAAATCATAGCGTTTAGAATGGGTAAAAATAACACGCCTCTTGTGTTCAATCTTACAGATTCAATAGGGCGTAAAAAGCTACAAGATTTTGAAGCCACCAATAAAAACCAGTCGAGTTCGGAGAATATGTCATCAATTCAGGCGAATAAGTCAAATAGCAACATAATCGATACGTAAGCGCAAAGTAATGCAATATCGAAGCAAAAACTAATGGATAAGAAAGACTCTATCAAACAGGAAGTTGACCGAATTAGAATCACGTGCCTTGGAAAACTAAATAGCATTGACCTTGTTAACACGCGAGACTCGAAAACGATATTAAGTGAAGCTCAAGTTCTCCTAGATTAAATTGACATCCTAGAACAGATTCTACAACTAACCGAATGAATTATTTTGTACCGTATTAAACCAGAACTTTTAAATTTGGGTCAGTTTTCAAAGTATTTTGTTATTATTTTGGATTAGTTTTAATTGAATTTCTGAAACTAGCTGTTATTTTTATTAATCAATTATTCAGTTTACAAAAGAGAAGTATTGTAGTTTCAGTTAACATACATATGCTTACACCAATCAAATAATATTAACATGAAATTACAAATAAATAACTAATTAAAGCATTTGATATATTATAATATGAATATAATAATGAATTGTTGAGATAGTCATACATTTGCACGTGTCGTCATTTTCGGACTGGGACGGCAGAAGAATCATTTAAAAGAATAGAGTGGAAAAGATACATTTTTAGTTATTCTGATTAGTGTCATATAACATTGTTTGAATTAATTTACCACTTTAAAATACATTTGTCTTCAATAAACGAGAAAGAAAGTTAATTGAATTGCAATTTAAAATATAATAATCATCATTTCACTGACTTTTGTTATTTAACATATCTTTAAGCTAAAACAATTTATTTGTGAACATCATTAAAAAATAGGTTTTTTTATTAAAATAATTTATTTATAATTTATTTAGTTATTTCGATGCTATTAAATTTACTGAAGTTACTGTAGTTCAAAATATATTCATTTTTTATTAAAATTTTGTCCTCATTGGACAAGGTATCTGTAAATTGATTATATTAATAAGTCCTTACAAAATAGCTTCTCAACAACCTAATATCTATTTTTTGAGTAATATATTACCTCTTTAATATATTACCTCGGTTACAGACCCCATTAATATTTATGAATAAAAAGGTCTTTAACTGAACTGTATTTGGGGTCTGTAACTGAAATAGAAAACCAAATCTGAAATACGCTGGATCCGGCTCGGAACAACCGCTGATTGAGATTTGCAACATGAGTGAGAAGATTTTTAATAAAACTAAAAAGAAAACCTAAGAAAATAGACATTGATTATTTATTTTTAAAACTTCACTCAACTCTGCTAAGTTTTAATAATTGTTCTTCGGCTTCCACAACATTTTTTATTACTTTTTTGCTTACAGGACAAACTCTATCGACATCTGAATAAACAGAACTGCTAAGAACATGTTAAGCGTGGCCAATTTTGTGTCTTGTAACCGTTTTATCTATCGCATCCTTTTGTCTTTAAGATTAGATCTTACTTTTTATCAGGTCTGTTTATAAAATTTCACTAATAGATAAATCTTTTTAGCTTTGTGAGACTGTAAGTGGAGGGTCACAAATAGCCTATTCATCTAAACATTCGGTGAGTTCTTTCAAATATTATACTCCAGATTTGCATGGTTGCGGCAATTTGTTCTCAAGTAAAATACGAATAATACGTTCTGCCTATTTATCTGTTATATCCTATGCATTCGCATCAGCTAGTGCACATAAAATTTTGAATGTAGCTGACATTGGAAGTGGTATTTATCTTTTTAACTATAAAAATAATAAATTTTATTAAATATGAAATTCCGCTAATAATAATAATAATATTAAAATTATTCAACTCAACCAATTAAAGCCAATGCGAGGCTCATTCTTCTTTTCATGCCGCCAGATAGTTAGCTGACTACTTTATCAAGTACTTCTCCGAGGTGAACGAACTGCGCCATTTTTTCGATAACGTCGTCGATTTCGTTCCATTTAACTCCGTGTATGGCTGCAAATACTTTCAGATGCTGTCTGACTGTGAGGTTAGGTAGGAATACGTCGAACTGAGCGCACAGGCCTATGTTTTTGTAGGCTTCTTCTGCTTCGTGCTTTATTGACATGTCTTTCCCGTGAAGGTATACTTTCCCCTTCGTTTGTTCCAGCAATCCGATCATCAGGTGCAGTGAAGTAGTTTTTGCCGCTCCGTTGGGCCCCAGTAACGCGAACACGCTAGATTTAGGTACGTGGAACGAAACATCGGTCAGGGCTGGGAAGTCTCCGAACACTTTCTGTAAGTTTTGGACAATAACGGGTGTGTCAGCTGGAATCCCTTTCTTGATAATTCTTCTTTCTCTCAAAACGTCAATGTCCATTCGTTAATCTGTGTGAACGGCTGCGTGGTCTCTTTTAGATTTGAGTTGAACTTTAGTGTCAATTTTCACAAGTTTTTCCGATTGTTCGGGGACACAAATGAGTTCTCCATCAAAGTTGAGTTCCTCCTCTATTCCGACTCCTTCGGTTTCGTTCTTTTTAGATTTTGTTCCCTTGGCGAAAGTTGATTTCTTACTTTTGCGCTTGAAATTATCGAGGAAATAGTTCCACTTGTCCGGCTTGTAACCGTTTTAGGCCATGACCTTGTCTAGGTACAGCGCTACTACTATCAAAATTCCAGACTCGATAAATTGCCAAATGAGCAAGAATCCATAATTGGACTCGAAAAGTTATGGCAGAGTGAAGCTGAAGTAGCTTGTGAACATTATTAATTACACATAGCTCATGCTGGGCAGGATGAAAGTGTACCAAGGTGCTTATTCAGGTATTTTGGAAGAACTGAACATAACCACTAATACTGATATAACAAGGATAGTAAGAGTGGTAATCTGGTACATAACCGTCTTTGCGAAAAACGAAGCCAAGAACATGGAAAGTGATACAGAGCCGACAACCGCACCCAAACAGGTCAGGAACAGAACTAGTGGTTCCGTCTTCGTTAACATCTTGATCGAAAATATACCGTAGCCGAACACGATTATGATTACCTGGATTAAAAGGGCCATTAGCAGGCAGTAAACAATCGAGGCCTTCCAGTATGTCTGGTATCGCACCCCATTCAAATATAACTATCTCCTGAATCCAGACTGTCTATCTAGCACAATGTGGTTGCCAAATTTAATCATTCCTATGAATGTGGCTATCGACACAAAAATAGTTGTCATCGTTAATTAAGATGTTTCAGAAGCAGCGTCAAGAACACTAAACGGTTAATATTCATACATTTACAAACCTACACGCATATTGATATCCTTTTATAACTCCTGTCTCATAATCGCATTTGCCAACCTCACGTTAATATCAATTATTCCAGATTACGGAGTCACATACCCCATTTCAAATACAAATGATGTTATCACTGACATAAGTTTTGAAGGAACCATCTATATTGGATTGACACTGTTAAATACAAAACTAAACTGATCCTCTGTTTTATTTGTGAGTTAAGTTAATTGATTCATAAAATTCTTATAAGCAGCGGATTTGATCCAAATCATTTAGATCTGGTAGTTATAGTAAAAAGAGAAAATACTTCTAGCTGGTAGGAAAGAAGATATCATTGGGGTGTACACTTTGTGCTTCTATGAGTTCAGAAGTTCTTCGGATAGACTAGTGGAAAATGTGTTGTCAAAACTAATATAACCCAAAGGAAGTTTTCTAGCCACTTGTTACTGAATATCTTGCATGTTTACATAATCGTCCATTCTTATAAAAACAGAGTGTCGTTAATCAGTATCATCAAACATACCCTTTTTCATAGTTTTTCTGCGCTCAATTTCTGCATTAATTTCATCTTGATATGTTGGTTCTAATTTGTAGCCATCATAAGGTATTTGCTGTGATCTGAGGTATTTCAAATAGTTTTGATCCAGCTCTTGTTCATTATTGTAGGTTAAGTAACCATCGTTTAACTTCATGTCCACTTTCAATTAAAAGTTGTTTTCGCGAACGTTATTTAGGTTAATTTATTGCACCGCGATTGGTTTAATCGGGAAATTATATAAAATAGAATTGTTATTCTGTTGGAACTCATCCACCAACTATGAAGTCATAATGGATATGTCCTAATTTACCGGCTTACCGCGGCTATCCAAATAGTTGTAAAACGTCTTTCTCAATGTAAAATTGTTAAGTTGATAACTTTCAATAGTTTGCACACCTTATTGCAAATTGGCTATTACTTCATCCTAACTATATTCTCCAAGCTTCTTGTTCTTGTTATCGAAGTAGAAAATGTTGACAGATTCTTCCTAATTTTGATATAAATTGGTCGAATTAGGCCATACTCTGTTATCCCCGCCATACCAAACCGGATCTGCTTGGTATTTCTCCAGCTTGGCAACTTTTACCATTGTGCACAGATTCTAGTATCCCCACGCATCGAATCCCTGACACTCGGGGATAGGCAGGCCTTGTACTCTCATAGTCTAACAAAGAGAGCAGATTACATCCAGATCCTTTAAATATTTTGATATCATGTCATTTAATTTGGTCATAAACCAAGGAACTAAAAGATCTGCAATCAAAAATGAAAGAACAATGAGAATGATCGGCGATATGATAAACGATACTATACCTGCTTTTGTTAGTTAGTCATTGTGGGACATTTTGTAGAGAAGTGCCCTAAAGGTAGATGGTTTTGATCTCGTGGGCGATAATATTTTTTGTATTTATTCTGGCGATAACTTTTTAATTGATGCGAATTTGCCATTCTTTTCTATGTCTACGCTATCCTCAGTTGTGAATTCTATTTCACTGATTTGATCATTCGAATTGTCAAGGGTGTTAACAACTTGTTTTACTGGTGCTTTGTCGTCTATGTCTTGTTCCCCTCCATTAGCTAGCTCATACAATGAACCTACTGTAACGAACACCTCGTCCATGGAAGTTCTTTCCAGACAGAAATCATTCACTAAATAATCGGTACAAATCATAGTTTCAATATAACGAATAGCATTTTTAAGCTCTAAATCCATGTCGTTTGAAAGTGAATAGCTAGCAACTGCGCCTGACTTATCTACTAATTTTACGAAGCCTTCATAATGTTGTGCATTGATGTAGTTGCCGAATTCAGTTGTGAACTAATCACACAGCTCATTTGTTTTGCAGATGACACTTAAGCTGTATCCAGTTCCGAACTTTTTCTTTAGTTCTAAGGCTGTTCCTTGGGCTACTATTTGACCAGAAGACATGATTTGAATTGAGTCGCAAATCGTGTTCAGTTCGTTCATATCGTGGCTGGTAATTATAATGCCTGGAAGCGGCTCTTTAATTCTCTTCAACCGAACGTTGTCAATGGTAGCCCCCACGATCACAGGGGATTTTCTTTGATTTCGAGCTGTTTCTTTAACAACTGACCATATCACACGTTTTGTTTGAGGGTCCAGTCCAGTTGAAGGTTCGTCTAGGATAATTAACCTGGTTTTCGCATTCAGCAAGGACATCGCTATTGATATTCTGCGTTGCATTCCTCCAGATAGTTATTTTAATTGTTTGTCTTTCCACTCAAATAAACCAATCTTTTTCAAAATAGAAACTATAATTCGCTCGTGTTCGTAGAATGGAATATTTTGTACTCTGCATTAGAATTCAAGATTTTGATAAATGGTCAGGTCTTGGTAAACATTTGTGTTGAATTACGGACAGAACCCCAGATGCCTTCTTACTTGCTGCATGTCGTCTCGAATGCTGTATTGGTCTACCCAGGCGTTGTTCACCAGCTCTTTGGACTACTTATCGTTTTCAAATAACTTGAATCCAGGTTTGTCCAGCTTAACCGCTCCTGTAATTACGCCCAGTGTAGTTGATTTTCCAGCGCCGTTATGACCTGCTATCCCGTAAATTTCTCCTTGTTTAACGGACATCGTCACTGATTTCACGGCAATATGATCAGGGCCTTGCAGCAAAGACTATTTGTGTTTGCCAGATCTCTAAAAAGTTTTGTGAATGTGGTGAGCAATAAGAGCTTCGTCTCCTTTCAAATCGCTGGTAAGAATCATCTTGGTATTTTCTTTTACCTACACGTCGCACTTTTACGTCGCTTCAGAAATGCACTTCCTAGCTTGTTCGCTGGTTAGCTTTCTCCTAATTTGGCCTTTGTTGTCGACTTTTGACTTGAACTTATCCCTTTTCTTTTTCTCAACGGTTCCCAAGGTAAATCCTTGGTCGCTGATGTCAAAGAACCTCCTGCGAAATAGTTTCCAGGGCGGTCTGGCAGCAGATGAGTTGGATGGAATCCACTCTCCCAACACCCAGGCCAGCAGACCAAATAGCAGGCCTTCCAAAAACTCGTAAAATATTACTAAACTCGGCGCTGGGTGATCGTACTTACACTCTTTCAGGGAACAGTCTTGCTGTTTAATTTTAGAGAAAAATTGTTTCAGCGACAAAAATTTAACTTGTTAAACGGAATAATCCATTGTGTCGTAATCTACTTTAACTTACACGTCATTACCAGCTACAATTATTACGAACCCAAACAATGCAAGGCCAAAAGGATAAAATAGCTAAAACAAGAAGCTGATGCCTTTACTCATCACAGATGGATCGTAAAATACGCCAAACCCAAACATCATTAAAACTAGAACGCCCACTAAAAACAGCGAGAAGATTATAATGGACACGGTTATGCCCACTTTGGGCTAGCATATGGAGCTAATAAACATCGCCAAGCAAGTCGCGTAGAATCCTCCCACAAACAGCACAATTATCATTTCAAACACGGGGATGAACTGGAACATGTCATAGTCAAACGGAAAGCCGTACATAACGAACAGCTGCCCTGTTATCGAGATGAGGTAAACACCGAAGTGATAGACAAACGCCTCTCCCAGTATATAAAGTCAGCCACCCCAGAAAGACGAAGTGCATCTAGAGTGCCGGAACTCTTGTCTTAGCTGAGCTAGATAAAAGTAAACAAGTACTGGAACAATACTGCAAGCGCTGACAACGGTATTGTAATCATTATCTAAGGAGCAACTGGTTTTCCCTCTTCTGAAATGTATGGATTCTACCTAAAGATTGGTTCGTAAGTAATATCATTAAGTTACATAACAGCTGTAATAACATGACTTTGTAGAATCAATGGGAAAGAACTGGCTGCAACCATTTTTAAAGCCCCAAAAGAAAAGCTAAGTTATTTTGCAAATTTTTCATCATTGTACATAGCATAAAAATGTGGAGAATCAATGTAACTTTAATTGTAGTAAATCATAAGTTGGAATTCCTCCAGGTTTTGAACCAGTGTTTTGGAATCGTCCATGGTCCCAAAGTCAAGACCGTAAAGGCCAACTCCACTTTGCAGTTCTTTCAGCGAGTTCACTGGAAGAACTTATTCATTCAGTTCCAATTCCAACGAGTCTGCAACCAGTTTCATGATCTACGTAGTTAGCTGGTTATTCGGGTAATACGCCAGCGTCACACAGTTTTTAACATTGATTTTCGAGCCGATGCCAGCCTTGTCGTTGCTTCCAGCCAATTTATAGCAACGAGGCATTCTTAGTGTTTTTGCCTGCATAGCCTCTGGTATGCCTGTGAATTCGTCAGTGTTTCTTGTAACAGTTATGAGAAATATAATGAGGACGGCTATTGAAGGCAACAGCATTCTGGCGGTGTAAAACGCCGCCTTTCCTTATATAGTACCCAAAATATCCTTTGCGAACAACGCCTTAAACTAAGCCACATACAAATTGTTCAACTTATGTTTTGGATACTTCATTTGAAGTGATATATTAACAATGGTCAATAAATTATAATTAAAATATTAGATGGTGTTTTCTTGGGTGTTTTTAGTTCATTGTTGATTGTAAAATCCAATGTATCTAAAAATCATGCAAATATAAATGTTAAATCAATAAGATATCTCAAACATCCATGTCGTCAATAAATATAGTTTTTAGAATAAATATATTTTAGAACTGACTGATTCTATGAGATATTTAAATATTATTACCAAAAATGCTTGTTATTATTAAGAAATCATATATTATTGAACATATTTGTTTATAATCTCAGTTTTAGATTCAAGGAAGTAATCCACATCCAACAAAGCATTCGGCTCCTTCAACTGACTCATTTGCGAGGCCAAGTACTTTTAGAAACTCAGCTGTTTATGAATTTCTTTATTTAGCTCTAACATCGAAGGCTCTGTTATCTCCTCCTAAGTAAAGAGCTTCTCCCATTTGTGAGTAGTGTTCACGGATAGCTGTCATTTTTTCTTCCATTTGTTATTTGTTGAAGGTTAATATGAACGTTGAGTCTTCGATGTTGAATTCCGCCCATGCGCCTCTGTACATGAGTTTGTAGATAATCTTTTTCGAGGTCATGAGTCCGTATATTTCTTCTACAGTGAGTCCTTTTTTGACGAGTCTGGTGTTGTAAACCGAGTACAGCTTGCATATTTCTTCTGGGGTCATGCTTTTAATGGTGTCTGCTTCGAATTCTTCGAGTGCTTCTTTAATAACTTGGTAGCAGAATCCGTGTGTGCCGTGTGGGTCGCTGAGATCTCCTGCTAGCAGAATTACGTCAGGTTTGACTGTTTCGAGCAGTTTCAGCACGCGTTCTGTGTCTTGGTGTTGTGGGTTGCTTCTCATTCCGAATCCGGAGCCGTAGAATGGCATTCTGAGGAAGTGTGCTTGGTTTTTGCTCTTGTTGAAGAATCCGAGTGATTTTAGCGCGCTCATTGCCTCAACCTCCCTCAATAGTCCTTTTGATTTTGGCGATAATCCGCTTATGAATCTCTTAGTTGCCTGTTCTTTTGTGATGCTGTCGTGTGTTTCCGCGTCATGTGAGTAACTAATTTGCTCTCCGAGTGTTCCGTCACCGTTTTCTAGCTTGATTTCAATGTTGAATTTGTTAAGGTAGTTCATTACGAACGAGTCTGGGACAGCAACTGCTCCTGAAACGCAGTAGGCCACGTGCAGCTCAACGTTCGGCTGCTGAATTAAGCTGGAGAGGACGGCTCCGGCTGAGATTACGTCGTCGTCCGGGTGAGGAGAGAAGATGATAACTTTTAGGGGTGTGGAGTGGGGAATAATCGATTTTTCGAGGGGGCGGATGCGTTCGGAGAGGTCCTGGAGGACGTAGGATCTGTATATGCTGAAGTCGGACTCGGGCATGAGCATTCCGTACTCGGACAGCGTTTCGAGGGTCACGGCCGAGATTTTAATGTTCTTGCGCGCGGCTGCTTGAGCGAAGGCCATTTTAGCCGAGCGCGCGCTCCAGGTGAAGTCGCTCTGCGTCCACGGCTGCTGAATCATGGTCAAGTTGGAGGAGCTCAGCACATCGCAGAGGACGGTAACTTACTCCGATTTTATGCGATTCAACAACAAACCGGAGAGGCCCACACGAGACTCAAGCACCGCCGCACAGCAGTCCTTGTACAAATCGCCCTTGAACACAAAACAAAAGTTTTACGTGTTCTAAATCAAAGTATCCACTAAAACCTGCTAGAACTAACTCTGCTGCTCGAACTCGGAATCCTAGCTTGACTCAACGTCAGAACGGCAAAAAGATCCAGAACGCTCGTAGCCATACGTAGCACCAATCTCGTCTATCAAGAATTGAGTGTTGTAAGGCTTAATCAAATTATTTACTGTGATTAACGCTGCATCCAAGGTTGTTGGACGAGGGCATATAAACGTGGTGTTTATAGGCTGGTGGATATGCGTGACGAATTTAACATTCTCGTTTTTAACTATGTCCTTCAAGTGATCTCCAATACTAAATCCCTTGAAAGAACCCAAAGTGAACACTTTTAACGTTTTATTTTCAATTTTAATGTTTTACAGGATTTACCTGCCAATTGAGTCCGGCCAAAGCGCAATAAGTGCGTTATCCGGTAATTATTATATGATATTAACACTTTGCTGTATGATTTCATTTTCAGTATCATAGATATTCAGAGAAAGACCATTTAGCTTGAGATTCATTTGAAGTGGTATGGATTGAAATGAAAAGTTTAAACTGAATAATCGATTTATAATAAACTTTCTTTCCTGTTTTAATAATATTTCACAATAAACATGATACAAGTTACAATTTTATGTACAAAATAAAAGCATACTAAAGAAAAGCATAAGTACATTTATTATTATTGTTAAATAGATTTTCTTTACTAGAGAATATTATTAAGAAGTAAAGAACAAATATAATCTTCATTATTAGTTTTTTAATTACGCCGGTTAGATTTTCACTTCAGGAAAAATAATTTATATTGAATAGACTATGAATATACTATGCATATAAAGGATGAGATAGAATTTGGTCCTAAATTCATTATTATATATTATTATTTATTACAGTGTGATGCACCTATTAGCTTAAGAATATTTCATGTCAATCTAATTAGGAATCGATAATATTTATATTATTATACCTACCTATTATATTAATTATTTATACTTGAACATCTGTACCAACAATTCATTTTCGTAGAGATAAATAATTTATGGTTTATATACCTTTTAATTATATATAAATTATTATATGTAGGTTTAATATAGTTAATAATGAAAGATTTTTTGTATCCACTTGGACTTTCATTTAGTGTATGTATTGAATTATTGTATTGTTGATGTTATAATAACTTTCAGTTTTATAGTATGTTTATAAATAATTGTACTTTCACTTCTATTTATGTAACTAGATATCGTTTTAGATTCGTTAGAAGAATTGCTGATATAGACTTCATAAACTTTGCACGATTTCAAAATATGTGTGATAAATGTCCGGTGGTAAAAGGGGTAGAATTTTGAGACCATATCGTAATAAATTGAAAAGTGTTTGCTCGAATACAAAGAAATGCTGCGCCAAGCAGCTGTAGTTCCAGTTAGCACTCGCTCCAGACATAAATAGTTGCAGGAGTCTTTTATTTCCATGAAACGAGAGTATCTTTCAGTTAAAAATAAATAACAACAATAGAAACCCGATGAGCTTCTCATTCAAGCGTCAACTGTGAACATATAATACACAAATCAAACAAATCAGCTCAGAGATATTAACAGAAGAGTTGAGGAATCGGTTTACAAAATTCAATTAAATAATTAATAAGTTCAAAACTAGGACGAACAGCTTTAAAGAGTAAATAACAAGTTCACTCACATTCAATCAAAGGCAGAAAACGCTGGGCAGTTGGTGAACAACATGAGACAAAAAGAGAAAAGATCCAGCCGGATTTTGTAAATAGTTTTCGCTTTGATGGGAATCGCAAATGTTGCGATGATAATAGTGGTCGTAGTAAAGAAATGAAAGTGGGTTACTTTTATAATTTAGTTCTGAGTTGAGATAGTTATCTAAAGCATTTATGAAAGTTTTATAAAAATTTTTATTTATGAATATATTTTATTCATTTAAACCCGAATTCAAAGTGCAAGGTATCTTTGACGTGTTAGTTTTTGCAACGTCTACAGAAAAATGATTCGCATTACTAACAATAGTTTTGTACATTATTTCTCTTGCAAATTTTACATGTTCCTAAATTATATATTTTTATTTTATAGTTACTGTTTATTCCATGTTACTTGTCCAGTTGTACAACTTCCAAATACACAGATCTAAAATAAAGACATCTGTTTTAAAATAATGATTTAACTATTTATTATGTAATTTCTATTTTGTTAAGTTTTGTACTTAAATATAATTCGTATTCTTTAGCTATTTACTATATATCATCTTTGTTTAACTTATCTGTGAAGTGTTTACGAACATATGATAAATAATAACGGTATAATAAATTTGTTTTTGTTTTTGGAATCACATGTCGGGCTAAATAATACCAAAATGTTAAACGCTACGTCGATTTTAACAAGCATATTGTATTGCAAATTTCTTATGGAGTTAAATTTGTGCAATCCTATCCGAGAACAAAATTTAACCCTTATTAATATATTCCAGTGTAGGATTGGAGAACTTATTAGCTTTCTTATTTGTAATAATTTGAATGCTTAAATTAAAATTTTGCTTTAAATGTTGAAATTTATTTGTACACTTCATAAAAAAATAGATCTCGTTCTTTAAAATATGAACTGAACAGTTGTTGTGTTAATTCAGTAGTTGTCACACTTAATTTATCTTCAACATATTTAAATATATTTTATTTATCATCATCAGTTAACTTTTCTGAAAATAGTACTTAACAATATTATACTCTAAAATATGTTTTTTCTTGCATGTAATTAGTTAATGTTTGAGATACAACTATTTACCAAAATCTCTTCGAAGTATTTTAATCCAGTTATAGAATCATTTAACAAATTTCTTTAGGAGACTTCTCAGAACAATCTTCTTGTTGAATGATATTTAATATTTCTTTGTAAACTTATGTTTTTTCAGAGCGTCTTTGAGCAGAAATTAATAATTTAGTTTCAACTGATTTTTCAACTTTATGTGCTAATTATGAAGTTATATGTTAACCCTTATTAGACGGTGAGCTTTTCCGACTCTCTTAGCAGCGCTCTGTAGATCTATTCAATATAACTATATGTATATAAGTACTCACCTATCTCAACTTTATTTCATCTACCACTTGTAAGGGCTTGTTCTTGAATTATCATTAAATATTTTGTTTGGCACTTTTGACATAAATATGTTCAGTTCTTCCACAGATTCTATTTATTCTCCATTCCACTTATACACAACATATTTAGACGTGTTTTATTGGGTTAAAACTTGCTTGTTGCATTGAAAACGTGCTTATATATGAATTTTCCAATTTCGACTGTTGTCTTGCGCTGTTTTAATTCAGCGTGAGTATTTGGTTGAATCGCAAAGATCAAAAGAAAGACAAAATCGACCTTCAAGTTGTGTTTCTTGGCCTGTAGTTGGAGAAAAGAGTGAGTGCATAAAATGTATCGATGAACACTTTCAGTGAATGAATAAGCGATCCAATTGTTACACAAATGTGGAAAGCGAGAATAATATTAAAGTTCTTCAAGTTATTTATTATAAAATATTGCTTGACATAATTAAGACCATTTTTTGCAGGAATAACAAGCTTTTTGATATTTCTTTCAACTTCGCAAGTTTTTGCCTACCGTGAGAATAATCGATTTGTGCAAGCTCGTCCTTCTTACAGTTATGGGAGGTGGAATTGCTTTTTCTTGTTTACTATGTGAGTAATTATATATTAAAATATTTTGCCACTTCTAATGCGGATGACAAATTCCAATAAATAATCTCAAGTTGGAGATTATTCATGAACTACTCATTAACACAAGAGGGCCAAAAATATGATTTCGATCGTATTAGACCATAATCGACTATTCAAAGTCGGTATTTAATATTCCAAAAAGGAAAAATAGAAATTACCACATGCAATAAAAGGACGGCAATGACAAAAATAAACGCGGTAGAAGATGTTTAGGGAAGGTCAACTAATTCACTTAACAAACTTAGGCAGTTCTGAAGCGTTTGTATTCTCTTCATTTCTGGGTCCAACGGATGAATTCATAAAATATTGTACCAATCTGAACTAGTTATATCACTTGTTTAAGATGTCCCTGTGTAATTTCTACGTTTTAGTCAACAAAACTAATTTATGAAAGATTTTATCTCGAAAATATATGGTAGTTAAGCCTGATTGGAGAAAAGAATAAGAGGATCCAATGATTGGTATACGGACGCAATATGTAATTTATAACTAGTAGCGCAAGCACTGGACCTGCAGAGGACCTCGGTGTTCATCTTCAACTGGGTCAATCTGAACGATTTTAGGTATTTCTTAATCACGAAAAACAATGGAGGACTTTTTCTTCAATCTCAACCGGGAGCTCAAGATGAAGTATTGGTACTTCGCTTAATTAGAATTATAATTCAGGTAGTTACAGTCGCTTTCATTCTCAATATTCAAATAATGAATGCATTTTTGTTTCTTGAAGAATGGAATCAAGTGGGTTAGTCGGGCCCAGCATTAAATAATATATTGATGCTACTCTAAAACAACAGTTATTTTACTTATGATCTTCCACTTCCATTTCATAATGAGAAATCAATTTTCTTGATTGTTAAATTATACAACGTTAGGTAAAGTTGAAACTTATTATTGAAGTATATACAGAGTTATATACGTTAATTATTGTAGCACAGCTATCCAAGGCTCAACCAGGCCTTGATGTGATTGAAGCACTTTACAAATCAATAGTAAATAGAGTTAATGAGTGTATTGATGAGGAGGGAGAACACACTCATTATTGAGCCGGGCAGTGATATAAGTAAGATTCAAATAATAAACTTCATTCTTCTTCCTAATTCAAAAAAGCATTTCGAGGGCCCACCACTGTAGCTTAGATTTATAAAACCGTAAAAAGTGGAAATTCAGATTTTGAGAATTCATTGGTTTCAATGATCCCCACAATTTTCTAAACTTCAGCCATTGCACGAATCTTTCTGAAGGTCATTACAAAGTCCAAGCTACATTGTTCAAGAAATTTGCAAACATCTGAGTTTTAGCAGTTATTATGAGCTTATTTTGTCTTTCTGAATATTTAAAAGCGTTAAAGCTCGTAATTAGTCTAAAGCGTCAATTATGTTTGCTTACAATATTTTAAATAGCTTCTTTTACTCATACTTAACTCTAAAAATTCCATAAAGCGGTAGTTAGCGTGAAACAGAGTTCTGTTTGGAAAATAATATTTAAATAGCTCGTATAGAAGCGTTTGATGGAAGTTAATGTTGATTAAGTATGATAAATCTTGTTCAACTAGATAAATTGCAATTATTGGTAACTTCGTACGCAATTGTGGAATGCTATGCAATATTACAACTGAATTCCTCTTATTGTTCGTTTTAATCCTCGCATCCCTTCATTTGTCTCTTATTACAACACTAATTCCAGATTTCATATAGAATTAATCTTCATTCTTAAACCTACAGCCTAAATACTGGAAAATATATTTAAATTTGCTCGGATAAGTGTTCTAAGAACCATTATTCAATTTATATCTCAAGCAAAGCACTAGAGTTAATCTAATTTATGATGTTTAAATTTCCATGAAGTTAGTCGTCGCGTGAGTAATTATCGTTGCAGAATAAGGGGGATATCATCATTTTATAACTTACTATTTCAATTAAATTTCAAACTTACTTATCAAAATGTTTAGAATTATTGGAATTATTTTTAAACTTATTTTACTGGATCAAATAAGTAATTAGTAGTGAATTACATGAATTTTAAACATTATTTGGAGAGATTGGAATAGTTGAACACCATCATGTTAACTTGTTGTTAATTTAAACATTTTCTGTTCTGGGGTGGAAATAATTTAAACAGTAATTCGGTGAGACCAAACCTGGTAATATGGCGATATATGAAGCCTTGTTTCACATGTATTACATGTAGATACTGTGGTGTCCGAGCCAACTTTGATTTTAACAAATGTTTATGTAATAATTGCGCTTGAAAATTAAATCACTGTATTTATGCTAATTATAACATATTCAATTAATTCTGCGGTTCATTTCTTTTTCACTTCATCCTTCAAATGACGAAGCACACACGAAGCCGACGGATCACAATACAAGAGCGTCGCATAATGATGAGAATGTGAGAAACAGAATCACAAACTGTTGCAACCAAGAAATACATTGCTTGTTGCCTTCAATGTAGTCTCCAAACTGTTTATTCCATTTTTAAGCACTTTGAAGTTACAGGCAAGCTAGAAGCTTCTCATGCCGATAATAGTGTCAGAAAATTTGACTAAGCTGAGATTTTCGCGTTGTTAAATATCGCCAGAGCCATAGATTCGAAACTCGACGAATCATAGCTGAAAAATACTAAGCCCTTCGTGGAATTTCCATGTCTCTAACAACGGTATCTCGTCTCCTGGCCAAATTCAGTTTAAGCTTCTATGTTGCTAAGATAAAGCCAAAACTTACCGAAAAGCATAAATTGGAAAGTTTGAACTTTGCTCGAATGAACCTGAAACAACCAATTGAATATTGGAGAACTTTTTAGTATACCGATGAGTATCGCTCAAAATGCTATGCAAATCGAGCGAGTAGAGTGCTCAGAACACCTAAAGACGAGTGGAATCCGAAGTATTTTCTCGAAGTGTAAAATATGGACTGTTTTCGTGCATGATCTATAGTACGATTAGCTATAGATATAAGGGTCCATTATGGTTTATGCCGTGCGGTACGACCATGAATTCAATTGTCAATTCTTAAGTTCTCAGACAAGTTACACTTCCATCACTTAATAGCATAACTTGAAGTTGCAACAAGATAACGCCCCGACACATTTTAGTAAGTATATGAAAAACTTTTATACTGCTAACAACATTGAGCTCTATCGCTTTCCAGTAATGAGTCCAGACTTAAATCCACTTTTTCACTGCTGGAATCCACTGAAGTCAAACATTTCCCCTGAAGAATGTACCACATATGACTTATTAAATGAAGAAGTAAAGAGGGCGTTGGAGTAAATCTCGTTAGATATCATCAATCATTTGATTGACTCTATGCCCAAAAGGTTAGAAGAAGTAATAAAATAGAAAGGAGACGCTACTAAACATTGAGTTAATATATAGTTAAAATTAATACAAAAAATAGTTTTGAAATAGTTAGTATTTTTTGAAATCAAAGTTGGCTTGGCGACCACAGTAGTTAGTTAAGGGTTAAGTATTTGTTTTGGGTTTTTATTATTTCACGTTTTTCATATCATTTCTCACTTAATAGTAGACATCAAAATAAAATAAGTTTTTATCTTTAAATTGTGATTCCATTAATTAATTTGTAACTTCTTTATTTGTGGGTATTTCTTTTAAATTAGAACAAAATGTTTTAATAAATTTTTTATCTAAGTCTGTAATTGGATTATATAGCGCTTTTTAATATGTATTTTTATAATACTTACGTAGATCATATTTTTATTTTTATGGTTATATATGTTCAAATACAAGTTACCAGAACTTCTATTTTTATGTTTCATCTAGTGTATCAATTTGTTCACAAATTTATTGGGGAGACAATAAACCACAATCCTAATTAGTTAATAATGTTAATGTATATTAATAGATAGTTGTATGGTAATTTGTTCTATCAATTTACTACTTTCGCTAAAATGTTTGTTTTTCTTATTCATCAGAATTAACTACATTACTAATATTGTTTATTTTCTTCATTTATATGCATTAATTTTCTTCTAACAAAGTGATTAATTTTGTTGTACATTTTGAAGACGATTATTATTAATTTTGGACTATATCTATTGAATTACTTTATATTTATTATTAATTTTTCTTACATAATCTAAGACGTTTATATACATCATAATGGAAGATATCTCTATTTTTAAAGTGTCCGTCCATCAACTGTTATTTCTATTCACATAGCAATAAGTCTATGTTTTTCTGGTAAAACTCTCCAATGTATTGTATGTCCTCTTGCGACAAACATTCAGAGTACAGGTGTCTTTCGTACTATTTCTGGTAGTGCTCTTGTTGGTGAATATGCGTTTTACTGGGATCTATGTATTTTTCGAGGTGTTTCCAGAATTTCATCTTTTCTTTTGCGGTCCACTGATTTATTATCTGGCAGAGTTCTTTCGGCGTTTTTAGGCTGTGGTCTACATTATACATTTTTGTCAATCCTTCTCGATAGACTTTAGTGTAGTACTCCGATTACTCAATAAATCTCTATCTACTTTTTATTTATAGTTGTTACACATATTACGTTAGATATGATTATTTAGGCATGAACTTAGCATTTCTCGTTGCTTATACGTAAACTTTAAATGGAAGTATGTCTCTGTCTTTAAAGTTTGAGTTCAACAATTAAATATCAACTGACATTGTTATTTAGAGTGATGGAGATATAAACAAAACTTTCTATTCTATATTAATGTATGTTATAGAGTAATGTAATAGAAAAAATGATTTAATTTCCACCTTCACTCCAAATATTATTTTCAACAATTTTGAGCTACAAGAGCTGTGCGATCTTAAGCTATTATATTTCTATTATTTTGGTCAGACAGCACATTTTCCTCATTCCAATACCAGAAGTTCTAAATCATAATTTTTTCATTAAAAGTGAACACATGAAATCAAAAATCATATGTTTTAAATCACGTCCAGGGAATTCTCTTATATCATCATCTGTGAATTAATCTTCGTCAATCGTTCGAATCATAGCTCAGCTTATCCGATCTATATATTGTAGCTTTTCTAAATTGAACGTTCTTGATTTAAAAATAATAAAAGTTTTAGATATATTTTTCTAAGTACTGTTAATAACATTTTAGATAATGTAACTAAAAAATTCTGGAATTTTAGAATTATACGTTAGCTCATTGGCCTCATTGTTCACTAATTTGTAACTAACAAAAAATATTTATCAAACTATAAATCCTAATAACATATTGTGTTTTAATCCTTTCAAAACGCTTAGAGTAAATTTTTAAATTAAAATATACATTTTAGCCTCTAAGCCTTGTTATAATCACATAATATTAATCTGAAAATGTGAGGTGGAAATAATATTTTTTCATAACTTATATTTCAACCATTATAAATATCATTCCCTTGTGCACAGCTAATATAATTAAAGATAGTCCAACAAAATGTAATTTATTTATTTGTAAAATTGATCAAATTATTTTAAAATAGTGGGCATTCCTGGACTAAATAAATAAGATCAAAGACTATACCAAGATAAGACGCATCAGTATCTGATGTCAAATTAACAATTTATGGGAGCGTTAAAATCAATATTTTATTTCTCAGACAAATAAAATTTGGAAGTTAAATTTGTAATCAACCACAACCTTGCAATTAATTGGTAACACTAAGGATTAATGATTAGAATATCGTATCGATTTTGAAATTCAACTCATGAATCTCAATAATATTAAAATTGCTTAACAGAAGGTTAATATTTCAATCAGATTAACTAACTTCAAAAATATAAATGCCTTCGTGGAAAAGTATACACACAGCTCATCATCAGCCCTGGTTGTAAATGTAAGCTTGATTTATAACGAACAATAAAAAATTAATTGTTCTAAAACAGAGGTGGTATTCATAATTTGATAAATTTGTTGATGGTTTTAGTGTTCTTAAATAAATTTACAAGATTTTTTGTTGCGCAGTGCAGTAGCCTCTTATAAATCTTCAATTTTGAAGCAATTATCCCAAAATCTTAGTTCTAAACAGTGTTCAAAACGATTAGATTTTTAATGCTTCTTAGCCTAAACCACAGCTTAATTTATGATTTGTACTTGTTCTGTTATAATTCAGAATCTCCAGTACCATTATTCAGGTAGTTACAACAACGAGTGAATCTGTTCGAGATATAAATCAAGAGCAGTGTTGGTTCAGTGTCTATACAAATTTATGGTTAGCCGTTGATGCTTATATAACGTTTAACGCGCAAATAAATCAATCCGTTGGACGCGATTCATAAAGTTATCTTGCTTTTATAATTCTGTACTAATTGAAGATAATTTTAAGCTATAATAGATTTATTCCAGGAAATATCTGTGTAAAATTAAGATTCAAACGGCAACTGATTATTTTTTGCATTAGGCAGCCAATTATCAGGTCATGTGAATATTCCGCTCTTGAATTATGAATTGTCGGTTTCATTCTTAAAATGGCGAGGATAAAATTTATTTCATGCCTATCTCGGCCTAACGATGACAAATACCGATTCTAACAGTTATTTCCATACCACTATTATGGAGCCAGATTATCATTTTACAATTTGGTGTAATTTAAAACATGTTCACTATGATGCAGTATTTTACACAAATAACACAAAATAATAGTGCTGGTCTTATATTCCCAATAGTGCCAAACTTTATTTTAAGTTTAGCTATTGGTTAAAAGAAATTTTAATCAATTATGTTAGTGAAGTGGTTAATATTAAAATATATTCCAAACATATACGACTGTATAAAATAAATAATAAAATAGAAAAGTTATGGGAGCATTAATAATGTCACTGCATATACAATTAATTACAAGAAATTAATGGAAGTTACGTTTAATGCTGGTTACAGTGGTCTTTGATTATTTATTTGTCTTCTTCATCTAGATATCCAGTATATTATATACGTTGGTAAACATTTTCATAGTGTTATTTTAGTTAATTTACACTTTTTCTGGGTTCATGTGTTTAACTTATATATTACCAGAATGAAAGCTACTGAAATTAATTCAAGGATCTTATAGCATAGCATGCGAGTTATGGGTTTTGATTAATTTTAAGATTGAACAAATAATTTAAGGCATTGCAATATTCTTCAGCTTCCTGCCATATAACCATTAGTTTATCTTTTAAACTTTTAATATATTTACTATAAATGTGTCTAGTGATATTTTTATGTTTCAGTAGTCCTTTATTACTTGAGATCCATTAGTAAAACTTTTCGTTGTACTGCTTCCATATTTTGTCTTGCTAAACAAAATCGGATTCTATTTTATCAATATCATTCAAGAAGACGTTCAATATGTTCATTGTAACAGATGTATAATTATTTATATAATTAATGTTGTACATCTTGGAAGTGGAGTTAATATTAAATACCTATATAAGATCTGTTATGTTAGAAATTGTAATTTTATTGTCTGTGCAGACTCTGTAGATGCTTTCTGGCTCAGTATTTATTCAAACACATTCAAAAGAAACTGAAGATTAGAATGGGTTATATTTATTAAATGAATGTTTAACCATTTGTAATTCTTGAACAAATTAACTATTATATATATTCTATTTGAACACAATAACACTTAGTTGTAATTAAAATTCCTATCTTACATAGTCAAGCCTCCACATTATCTCCGTTTGCTTTTCCGAACTAATAAAGTTTGTTTTGAAGATCTGTATGTTGTATTATAATTGTTATATATTTGTGTTATGAAAATATTAACGAATAATCATAAAACGACTAACCATAACTGAATAATGATTAAGAATACAAACAGATTAAGAATACAAAAATGAATTAACAAACATAAACATATTAAACAAATTCTATAAATTAATTCACTGGTAGGTCAGCGCGAACTGTACCATTTGTGTGAAGTCTTTTTTGCAAATTATTGTGAACGCGTCTTCTCCGTTTTTAACGATTTGTTCAACGAATTCGCTTTTGTAAAGGAGCAGTTTCCGCTCCAAAAATTCCGTCAGCTGCTCAATGTTGTTCGTCTTCACCTCAACGGCGTTGAAAACCTATTGGAGCGGAACGGGCGCGAACAAATCAACAGGTACCTCCCACTCCACCCCACTCCAATTCGTAATCGGGACCTGGTCCGGAGCCGTTTAAATCGCACCCCTAGGGGACCCAAAACGGACCCAGTCGAGCACGAAAATCCGCTTAAAGGACAGAACTTACAAAATTTATCTTGAAATTTCAGCCACAAAACGAGCGTTTTCAGCCGAGAGCTCCGAAAAACGCAGCTTGAGCTTAAAAACGCACCTGCTAAACACACTCTTGTAATACGCGTTCTTGAACACCAAAAACTAAACGTCCGCACCGTAGAGCACACAAAGAAGCATGTCAGGGCAGTGCGTCCACGCGAAATTTCCAATCGCACGCTTCTACAGATCAGACGTCTGCAAAAGCTAAGAGGGAGTGAAATAAACATTATGGTCAGCTATATCGCTGTAAAAATCAGCAACGGAAGAAAAACCAAGCTAAATCTTCTAATGATACGTGTCTATTTGCTAAACCGACTTCAACTTTGAATAATTGCAAAACCACTACGTCTCCACTTAAATCAAATCACACTCAGGAATTTACTAAGCCGAAAAATCCTAATCCACAGCCACTAAAATCTCAGGCACACTCACTAATTGCTGCTGCGGAACTAAATCATTCGCCAACGAATTCAGCTGCCACTATGTATCACTGGATGCTATTTAGCAAGTCACTATCGTTGGAGTCTTCTGCCGTTTCAACTACTACTTAGATTATTGCTTAGTTTGCTTTTTCTACTAGTTATACTGTTTTTTAACTTTATTTTCAAGCTGCTGCGACTACCATATATCTTCAATATAATTATACTGTTATAACTTATCGTCCTACAGTTCTGTCTACGAAAAATCTTAATCGTCCACTAAAATGTCTTCTGAATTATTACTAGTTTATATTAGTTCGCTATTTGCTGAAAGACTGCTCATTGAATTTTTTTCAATATTAAAATCTATTACCCTCTTAAAGAAAACATCATTACAACTAATGTACTCGTTTATTATTTTCATTTAATCTAAGTCGGCCTAATAAAATGATTAACTAGAGTTCATTTGGATTCTATGGCAATCTTCTATTAAATAATTTTCTGCTTCCATTCGATTATTAAATATATAAAAGTATTCATTACCATAATTTATGCTTGAAATGCAATCTTCTACATTATATTAATTTCTTGAAACAATTACTTACTCAACTGGTATTCTTGGATTAAATTCTTAGAATATTTGCAAATAGTCTAATTTATTAAACGAAAGTATAACATAGTCATCACAAACTTCAATGTTAATTTCATATTATTCATCTTTTACTAATTTTATAAGGGCATCATTGTAATCGCATTCTATTTAATATTATAATTAATTTGGTATTATTTTGATTTCCTATCCGTAATAAAAAGTTGTATTCTCAATAATATCTCCTTCATAGTATTTAAACCATTGTCGAATAACAAGACAAGCCTCATTAATTTTAAGAGTTTTTATTTTTCTTGCTGTTGAAGCTTATTATGCTTATTCATAAATAACCAATAAATGTGTTTTGATTTATTGAATGTGTACTACTTATCCAAATTTATTTAAAGCACATAATAATTTACATGTATCTACTTTATGTTCAGTTAAATTTTCTATTACAACCGCGCAATCCTTGCTTAGTTCTATATTATTGCTAAAAATATTTTGAATTATAGAATACATACAAGAATAATGAAATATTATCTCAAATTTAGAATGAAATTTGTATAGTTTTATAATCGATCGTAAGATAATGTTTAAATCACCATAAATAGCAACAATATTATCTCCAGATTGGCGATGAGTTGAGGAATTAATAATATAGCCTTCAGAATATGAAGTAAAATATTGTTTTGTTAAAATATTATTTTGTATGTAATAATTATTTTCTGTTCTGTCAGGAGAAATAAATACCAATACATTTTATTCTGCCCAACAAAATGATGTACTAAATGGTAAATATTTCATAATTTCTTTGTATTCTTGGTTAGTAATAGTATCATTTTACCTATATACATGTAACTAATGTTCTGGTATTTAGAAATTTAGCGAATCATATTAAATAATGTAATTCATTTCAATTTGTGATGGCAATAATATTTTCAAAACATTTTCTGTATCAATAATAAAGCTATAGTTAAACTTTTCATGCACTGCTGCTATTTAATTAATAATTCTTTCTATTTCTTGCCTATTATTATTGCAAATTAATTAAAACTCTGAAGTAGGCTATTAGGCTATCAATTAAAAATGAATATTAAATAACTCTAATGTGTTATATTATTCGTAACTAGCTTGCTTTTGAACCAATTTTATTATCAATTTCAATTTTATTCTCTCTAAAATATAATGCAATTAAAGTAAACTGTTGGTAACAATTAAGACTTAAAATTTTGTTACATTAAACTGACATGCATTTTTTTCGATGAAATCCTTGTTATTTATTATTAATTAGTAATCGTACTCGGATAGATTCAAGCGATAACCTATCACGCTTGTCATCAGAAGTGGAAAAAATTAATGTAATACATAAAGTTTTGTATTATTATTAACAATAATGTGTATTTAGATGAATAACATTATAAATTGAGGAAAATCCAACCAACTTGGTGAAATTAGAGTTCTAAATTGTGAGTAGTTAATATATAATATAATTCATCCATAAATAAATAAAATCACAGGTTTTATAATTAAAAGAACAAAAGAACCTGTCATAATACTGATGATTAACCCGTAGTCATCTTTGTCATTATCATGTTTGTTAATAAAACTCAATAATAATGTTTTATATTATAATTGAATATATCATGAATAAACACCACTTCAAATGCACAGTTTAAAGTGGGATCATAGCAGTATAATTGCATTAACTGCCACAATAATTATTATTCCTTGTTACTGCACGGTTATAGCTTTTAATATTAAATATAATATTAAATTACATAAAATCACGACTCCATTTAGTTCTTTCGTTGCGTTTAGTAGTTTTTCACTGTTATTATCAATATCATTAATATTTCATTTACCATTACCATACTATATGTTAGCAGTTATATTGTATTTTAGTGATGTGGCAACATCAACTACTTTATCTGTTTACTTTATACGCTAATTATTACCGTTTGTAAATTATAAAAGACTATTTAAACCATTACATGTTAGTTGTTACAAGATTTTACAATCCGATTTAATAAATCCAAAGTAAAAATTTGTAATCTTACATATTTTACTTATAATTCCCTTTCTAATTCCAATAATTGTAACGTTATCTTTATACTTTAATTGTAATAAGTAATAAACTCAAGAAGCACAAAGTATTTGCAGTATAGTAGTTTTAATATTAGTTGTATATTATAATATTTTAACTTTACTAAATTGTAGGTGTTTGTATATAGCTAGAACTAGAGAAATAAACAAAATAGTCAAAACTACAATTATTATTTAAGTCACATATACTTCATTTTAAATATTTGTTCATACTTTACAATCAGGTATTCTATTTTATACAACATTTATTGACTATTCGGACGTGGAATTGAAATAGAACAAGTGGTATGTAAAATGCATTATGGTTAGTTATGATTTGTACAGTATAATGCTTATTATAACAAATGTTACAATTGTATTCTTCTCAATCTATATAAATTTGAAAATTAAGCATAGAGAAGAAGAATAGGCTTTAATAGTCAACAGTGAATGAAATATTATTTACATAATATAGTATTATATATTATATTGATGATAAGGTTACAGCTAAGTGAGTCATTTAAGATTATATATAGAAGAAATTTTCCACTGGAATATATTTTAACCATAATTAACGATAATTAAACAGAATTTATCGAAACAGAATTTAGTGTGTTTCCACTTCCTAGATGATTACCAGAATTACCGGCCTTTTGTATGGTGAGCAATTGCTATGCATTTTGAGGACAAGTGGCTAACTGACTTTTATTTCAACTCGTAGTTATAATTTATCATATATTCATACAATCCTGTATTCATAGAGCAATCAAATGTAATCTTTAATCCTTGGTATTTGGTTCCAGACTTAATGTGGCTCCGGTGAATAACAGATATCCAGCTACTCTATTAACAAATAGAAATGTCTTTAACCTTTAAAACTGTATTGCACCTTTGAAACTATTTCAACATCCAGTTTTCGCTTGAACGCATCTGAACCAGAATAACTCTAGATAGCTGCTGTTTATGCCTGCACAGTAGATGCTGTATTGCAGTAAATAAAAGATAAAATTATATTGTAAACGAAAGAAATTTCAATAGGGTAGCTAATGTTATAATTTTGCTAAAGGAGTTTAACGGAAGTGATTAAATTTTAGTAATTATCTCAGGTTGGCTCAAGTATTATAATTTATTAATTTCACTTCACTTTTCCATTCCGTAGTGTAAATATAATTTTCAATAATTTTAATGAGTTTTGTGTCTACACGCTATTACTAAGGATTAAATTTATACATTAAACTATTGTATATGTAACTTTTATAATTAGATAGTATTAAGTAATTTACTTATTTAATTCTAAAGTAGTCGATATATTTATATTTGTGCTAGCAACTATAACTCATAATTAAGTGTACCTGCGAAATAAATTAATCTATAAGGAGCTTGTACAACAATATACATTTTATAATATTTCTAGGAGAACTTAATTAACAGCTGCAAAACTCGAAATCAACTATATTATAAATTTAAAGAAGAAATAAATTATTTTGAACTAAAATACAAATATGTTATATTAGTTATCTAATTAATGCAAATATATATTTAAAATATAATAGGGCGAAGTTATATTCAATTTCATTCAAAGTGAAATATCTGAGATGGTGTATATTACTAAAATTATAAAATGTAATAATTGAATAAATGAACCAAATCTAATACAAATAATGATATTGATCTGAACTTACTACTCTCTGCGTCAAGATAAAACTAGTAGATTACTAATTATAGTGATTATAACTGTAGTAATTAGTTTGCAGGTGAATAACCGAAACATATATGTATTAAATAACTAATTTAATCATTTGTTATATCATTTAAAATTTATTAAATATTTGGATCATTGTAAGACTACTATATTTGAAATTGAAAGAAGAGAAGTACGTAAGTTACAGTAGGAGAAGTGGTAAATTACAATATTGTATAATTAGCTTAATAGATTATTAGGAATATATAATTTATAATAGAAAGGCTGAATATTAAGTATCTGAATAAATCTGAATCATCAGTGAATGTAAATTTTGAGTTATTAATAAATGAAGCTGTACTGGATTAAATTTATAGTAACGTATTACAAACATATTGTGATCTATATATTGCATTTAATTTTGAAAATAATATTTTCTTGTTTGACTTCATTGACTAACTCATTGACTTCAACGACCTTATATCAAACGATCAATAAATCATAAAATTCCTAAAGACTACAATTATGTTAACTGCACTTGATACATGTCATTCTTGAATCATAAACTATGGAGCTTGCGCATTGATTAATTTATGCTTATAAAATTTTACAAATTAATAATTTATTATCATGTGGAGTGAGAGTCGAAACTATAATGTTGCTGTGTATTTCAAATAAAACTAGTTATATTGATGCAGTTATGTATAATATAAATTAAATTTAGAACACTTATTTGAGAAATTATGAAAAGGCTGATTTCAGCTATTAGGCACAATTGACGGAGATCAATACGTTTTATGATATAGTCTTATATCAAATATGTGTCTAGTTAAATATAGTTGACCAAGCGGACTTGTTATATTTTCCGATTTAAGAATTATAAACGAATGAAAATAAAATCAGAATATTTTTGCAGGTCCACGCTATATACAATGTTAGTTACATTTATTGATAGTTGTAGCTGGTTACCAATAATAAGTGTTTAAAGCTGGTAAAAAATCTTGAACAGTAAAATTTATTTCATTCAATAGTTGAACTGGAATAATTCTTGTAAATTCTGTAGTGACCCAAGCGTTGTATGACCTACTCAAGAAAGATGGCGAATATAGATCAGTAACTGAAAATCAGATTTTCTATTTGAAGAAACTTTATTAAGCTCATTAATTATTTTGCGATATCTAGCTGTATACAGTTGATTAAATAAAATTATTAAACTGTCCCATGCCAGCACACTCCTGTTTCACTTTGATCAATTCATTTGAGCATACATATTAGTTTCGCCTTCTATTCGGAAAAGAATTTAGGTATTCCTTGTAATTTCAAGGTCTGGAGTCTCAGGCAACCTTAATTTTTTGCCTCGATTCCTCATTTGGTTTGTACAATCACTACTTGAATTAACTTCCCAATACATCCGGAATTGGAGTGGAAAACAAAATGTTGATGATGTGATACTTATCGCCGTAACTTTTCAAACCTCCAATTAATGTAAATGGAATGCGCATTTTCATGTAATTATTTCGCAAAAATGTAACTAAAACTTGTTGATGAAAATAAAAATTGTAGTGTAGAAATGGAAAACTATTTCATTCGTAGTTTTGGCGGAACTCGCTGTTCTTGGCAATCTCTAGCGACCCTATTGAAATTTCGTATACAATATAATAATATATTAATATTGTCATATTCAAAGTCTTCAATTATCGATGCTTTTTTACTCCAAGTCCACCCGATCTGTATTTTCCAACTTGTTAAATGAGGGGGCATATTACTTGAGGGTTTTGTATAATAATAAAAAACACTCTCTCACCCATGTTTGTTCTAATCATCAATTATCAGTGGTTGTTCCGATCCTGCTGCAAAATGTTGAAGCCTGGAAGATTACCATATAATATATTTGTTAGAGGATTTGGCTTTTTGAGAAATACGAGAGGTGAACTGGCTGATATACAAAAGTGAGATGTTTAGGTATATATGAAAGTTAAAATTGAAATCATTTTTTGTTATACGAAAGTTAAGTGAGTGGGATTAAGTGAACGATTTAGTCTTACAATCAGTGCAGTTTAATTCAAATTAAAAAGTATTCGCGTTGAACGTTTCTGAACTTGAATTGAAATCGTTTAATTTTAGATGCAATTTTGAAATTAATTTAGCAAATCTAACACTTTGAGAACTGGAGCTTAAATGAATGAAAATTTACTAATCATAAAACTACCAGACTTTAACCTAAACTGCTCAGCCCAAAAAATCTCATATATATATATATATATATATATATATATATATATATATATATATATATATATATATATATATGAGATGTTTAAGAATAGCCAAACTAACTTAGGTTGTCTGAGGAGGCTATTCAGAGTGACAATCCTAGAAGATGAGGTATGATGTTGAGATTAGTTTTGTAACGTTATGTGTAACTAAGTTTGCTAAAAATAGAATGTGAAATGTACTAAAAATCTAATGTTCCCATCTTTACCTACATGAACTTGATTCTTTAACAACATTAACATGCTACATAAGTATATAAGGATTGGATTTGTGGATTGCCATGATTTATGATATAACGATTGAATGATTGAATTGAGCCTTAGTACTGATGATAAGGTTACAGTTAAGTGAGTCATTTTATATATGAGATGTTTAAGAATTAAAAGGTATTATATGTTTTAATCAGTAATATAGTCAATAACTAGCTTAAAATATTGTCAAATTATTATAGCGACTTGAACAACATCAAACTTTAGTTTTCAATAGTCGTTTCCAATAGATATGAGTTTCGTAAGCGAAACTACTTTCAAAACGGGCTTAACCTATAATTATTTTCAGAATCTAGTTCTCTAGATTGAATATCACACTCTGAACGTGATTGAATATCACGCATATATATGGAAATAAAAAGACATCACTCCGTAAATTACGTCTATACTGGTCACCCTTTTTCTCTGATGATCACATTTCCTTTCCTTCTTTTTTCTAAACGATGATCAATAAGAAAACAACAACATTCCTCTCTAACCAAATATCTCTCGTGTTATGGAAATAATAATAAATTGTATCATCTCAAATATATAATTCATACTGAAGTATATATAAAGAAATCACAAAATAAATATTACTAATACTATATTATTATTGAATTTGGAACTGAGGTTAAAACATAATATTTTATATATCATAATACGATATTTTTAATGATATAAATCTCATAGAATCCTCATGTTCAGTTATATATGTAATGTAAATGCTATTTTATCTGTAGATAGTGAAAGTGTGAAATAATTACTAATGGAATGAACTGGTATATATTTGCGTGTGATTTAAGATACGATTTTACAATCAAGAAAACACCCTAGAAATTACTTTTACGAAAATATAACTTTTATATAATTGACACCACTTCAAATGAAATATCCGTAACATAAGTTGAACAATTTGTATACGGCTTAGTTTAAGGCGTTGTTCGCAAAGGATGTTTTGGGTACTATATAAGGAAAGGCGGCGTTTTACACTGCCAGAATGCTGTTGCCTTCAATAGCCGTCCTCATTATATTTCTCGTCACTGTTACAAGAAACACTGACGAATTCACAGGCATACCAGAGGCTATGCAGGCGAAAACACTTAGAATGCCCCGTTGCTATAAATTAGCTGGAAGCAACGACAAGGCTGGCATCGGCTCGAAAATCAATGTTAAAAACTGTGTGACGCTGGCGTATTACCCGAATAACCAGCTTACTACGTAGATCATGAAACTGGTTGCAGACTCATTGGAATTGGAACTGAACGAATAAGTTCTCCCAGTTAACTCGCTGAAAGAACTGCAAAGCGGTGTTGGCCTTTACGGTCTTGACTTTGGAACCATGGACGATTCCAAAACGTTGGTTCAAAACCTGGAGGAATTCTAACTTATGATTTACTACAATTAAAGTTACATTGATTCTCCACACTACTATGCCATGTATAATGATGAAAAATTCGCAAAATAATTAAGTTTTACTTTTGGTGTTTTATAGCTGGTAGCAGCGAGTTCTTTCCCATTGATTCTACAAAGTCATGTTATAACAGCTGTTATGTAGCTTAATGATATTACTTACGAACCAATCTTTAGGCAGAATCCATACATTTCAGAAGAGGGAAAACCAGTTGCTCCTTAGATAATGATTACAATACCGTTGTCAGCGCTTGCAGTATTGTTCCAGTACTTGTTTACTTTTATCTAGCTTAGCTAAGACAAGAGCTCCGGCACTCTAGATGCGCTTCGTCTTTCTGGCGTGGCTGACTTTATATACTGGGGAGAGGCGTTTGTCTATCACTTCGGCGTTTACCTCATCTCGATAACAGGGCAGCTGTTCGTTATGTACGGCTTTCCGTTTGACTATGACATGTTCCAGTTCATCCCCGTGTTTGAAATGATAATTGTGCTGTTTGTGGGAGGATTCTACGCGACTTGCTTGGCGATGTTTATTAGCTCCATATGCTAGCCCAAAGTGGGCATAACCGTGTCCATTATAATCTTCTCGCTGTTTTTAGTGGGCGTTCTAGTTTTAATGATGTTTGGGTTTGGCGTGTTTTACGATCCATCTGTGATGAGTAAAGGCATCAGCTTCTTGTTTTAGCTATTTTATCCTTTTGGCCTTGCATTGTTTGGGTTTATAACAATCGTTGCAGGAAATGCGGTATAAGTTAAAGTAGATTACGACACAATGGATTATTCCGTTTAACAAGTTAAATTTTTGTCGCTGAAACAATTTTTCTCTAAAATTAAACAGCAAGACTGTTCCCTAAAAGAGTGTAAGTACGATCACCCAGCGCCGAGTTTAGTAATATTTTACGAGTTTTTGGAAGGCCTTCTATTTGCTCTGCTGGCCTGGGTGTTGGGAGAGTGGATTCCATCCAACTCATCTGCTGCCAGACCGCCCTGGAAACTATTTCGCAGGAGGTTCTTTGACATCAGCGACCAAGGCTTTACATTGGGAACCGTTGAGAAAAAGAAAAGGGATAAGTTTAAATCAAAAGTCGACAACAAAGGCCAAATTAGGAGAAAGCTAACCAGCGAACAAGCCAGGAAGTGCATTTCTGAAGCGACGTAAAAGTGCGACGTGTAGGTAAAAGAAAATACCAAGATGATTCTTACCAGCGATTTGAAAGGAGACGAAGCTCTTATTGCTCACCACATCCACAAAACATTTTAGAGATCTGGCAAACACAAGCAATCTTTGCTGCAAGGCCCTGATCATATTGCCGTGAAATCAGTGACGATGTCTGTTAAACAAGGAGAAATTTACGGGATAGCAGGTCATAACGGCGCTGGAAAATCAACTACACTGGGTGTGATTACAGGAGCGGTTAAGCTGGACAAACCTGGATTCAAGTTATTTGAAAACGATAAGTAGTCCAAAGAACTGGTGAACAACGCCTGGGTAGACCAATACAGCATTCGAGACGACATGCAGTAAGTAAGGAGGCATCTGGGCTTCTGTCCGTAATTCAACACAAATGTTTACCAAGACCTGACCATTTATCAAAATCTGGAATTCTAATGCAGAATACAAAACATTCCGTTCTACGAACACGAGCGAATTATAGTTTCAATTCTGAAAAAGATTGGTTTATACGAGTGGAAAGACAAACAATTAAAATAACTATCCGGAGGCATGCAGCGCAGAATATCAATAGCGATGTCCTTGCTGAATGCGAAAACCAGATTGATTATCTTGGACGAACCTTCAACTGGACTGGATCCTCAAACAAAACGTGTGATTTGGTCAGTCGTTAAAGAAACAGCTCGAAATCAAAGAAAATCTCCCGTGATTGTGGGGGCTACCATTGACAATGTTCGACTGAAGAGAATTAAAGAGCCGCTTCCAGGCATTATAATTACCAGCCATGATATGAACGAACTGAACACGATTTGCGACTCAATTCAAATCATGTCTTCTGGTCAAATAGTAGCCCAAGGAACAGCCTTAGAACTAAAGAAAAAGTTCGGAACTGGATACAGCTTAAGTGTCATCTGCAAAACAAATGAGCTGTGTGATTAGTTCACAACTGAATTCGGCAATTACATCAACGCACAACATTATGAAGGCTTCATAAAATTAGTAGATAAGTCAGGCGCAGTCGCTAGCTATTCACTTTCAAACGACATGGATTTAGAGCTTGTTAATGTTATTCACTATATCGAAACTATGATTTGTACCGATTATTTAGTGAACGATTTCTGTCTGGAAAGAACTTCCATGGACGAGGTATTCGTTACGGTAGGTTCATTGTATGAGTTAGCCAATGGAGGGGAACAAGACATAGACGACAAAGCACCAGTAAAACAAGTTGTAAACACCCTTGATAATTCGATTGATCAAATCAGCAACATTGAATTCACAACTGAGGATAGCGTAGACATTGAAAAGAATGGCAAATTCGCTTCAATTAAAAAGTTATCGCCAGAATAAATACAAAAAATATTATCGCCTACGAGATCAAAACCGTCTACCTTTAGGGCACTTCTCTACAAAATGTCCCACAATGACTAACTAACAAAAGCAGGTATTGTATCGTTTATTGTTTCGCCGATCATTCTCGTAGTTCTTTCATTTTTGATTGCGGATGTCTTAGTTCCTTGGTTTATGACCAAATTAAATGACATGATATCTAAATATTTAAAGGATCTGGATGTAATCTGTTCCCTATGTTAGACAATGAGAGTTCAAGGCCTGCCTATTCCAGAGTGTCAGGGATTTGATGCATGGGGATACTAGAATCTGTGCACAATGGTAAAAGTCGCCAAGCTGGAGAAATATCAAGCTGACCCGGTTTGGTATGGCGGGGATAACAGAGTATGGCCAAATTCGACCAATTTATATCAAAATTAGGAAGAATCTGTCAACATTTTCTACTTCGATAACAAGAACAAGAAGCTTGGAGAATATAGTTAGGATGAAGTAATAGCCAATTTGCAGTAAGGTGTGCAAACTATCGAAAGTTATCAACTTAACAACATCACATTGAGAAAGACTTTTTACAATTATTTGGATAGCCGCGGTTAGCCGGTAAATTAGGATATATCCATTATGACTTCATAGTTGGTGGATGAGTTCCAATAGAATAACAACTCTATTTTGTACAATTTCCCGATTAAACCAATCGCGGTGCAATAAATTAACCTAAACAACATTCGCGAAAACAGCTTTTAATTGAAAGTGGACATGAAGTTAAACGATGGTTATTTAACCTACAATAATGAATAAGAGCTGGATCAAAACTATTTGAAATATCTCAGATCACAGCAAATACCTTATGATGGCTACAAGTTAGAACCAACATATCAAGATGAAATTAATGCAGAAATAGAGCGTAGAAAAACTATGAAAAAAGATATGTATGATGAGACCGATTAACGACACTCTGTTTTTATAAGAATGGACGATTATGTAAACATGCAAGATATTCAGTAACAAGTGGCTAGAAAACTTCCTTTGGGTTACATTAGTTTTGACAACACATTTTCCACAAGTCTATCCGAAGAACTTCTGAACTCATAGAAGCATAATATTTACACCCCAATGATATCTTCTTTCCTACCAGCTAGAGGTATTTTCTCTTTTTACTATAATTACCAGATCTAAATGATTTGGATCAAATCACCAGCTTATAAGAATTTTATGAATTAGTTAACTTAACTCACAAATAAAACGGAGGACCAGTTTAGTTTCATTTTTAGCAGTGTTAATCAGATATAGATGGTTCCTTCAAAGCTTATGTCAGTGATAACATCATTTATGTTTGAAATGGGGTATGTGACTCCACAATCTGGAATAATTGATATTAACGTGAGGTTAGCAAATGCGATTATGAGACAGGAGTTATAAAAGGATATCAATATGCGTGTAGGTTTGTAAATGTATGAATATTAACCGTTTAGTGTTCTTGACGCTGCCTCTTAAACAACTTAATTAACGATGACAACTATTTTTGTGTCGATAGCCACATTCATAGGAATGATTAAATTTGGCAACCACATTGTACTTGATAGGCAGTCTGGATTCAGGAGATAGTTATATTTGAATGGGGTGCGATACCAGACATACTGGAAGGCCTCGATCGTTTACTGTCTGCTGATGGCCCTTTTAATCCAGGTGATCATAATCGTGTTCGGCTACGGTATATTTTCGATAAAGATGTTAACGAAGACGGAGCCTCTAGTTCTGTTCCTGACTTGTTTGGGTGCGGTTGTCGGCTCTGTATCACTTTCCATGTTCTTGGCTTCGTTTTTCGCAAAGACGGTTATGTACCAGATTACCACTCTTACTATCCTTGTTATATCAGTATTAGTGGTTATGTTCAGTTCTTCCAAAATCCCTGAAAAAGCACCTTGGTACACGTTTATCCTGCCCAGCATGAGCTATGTGTAATTAATAATGTTCACAAGCTACTTCAGCTTCACTCTGCCTCAGCTTTTCGAGTCTAATTATGGATTCTTGCTCATTTGGTAGTTTATCGAGTCTGGAATTTTGATAGTAGTAGCGCTGTACCTGGACAAGGTCATGGCCTAAAACGGTTACAAGCCGGACAAGTGGAACTATTTCCTCGATAATTTCAAGCGCAAAAGTAAGAAATCAACTTTCTCCAAGGGAACAAAATCTAAAAAGAACGAAACTGAAGGGGTTGGAATTGAGGAGGAACTTAACTTTGATGGAGAACTCATTTGTGTCCCCGAACAATCGGAAAAACTTGTGAAAATTGACACAAAAGTTCAACTCAAATCTAAAAGAGACCACGCAGCCGTTCACACAGATCAACGAATGGACATTGACGTTTTGAGAGAAAGAAGAATAATCAAGAAAGGAATTCCAGCTAACACACCCGTTATAGTCCAAAACTTACAAAAAGTGTTTGGAGACTTCCCAGCCCTGACAGATGTTTCGTTCCACGTACCTAAATCTAGCGTGTTCGCGTTACTGGGACCCAACGGAGCGGCAAAAACTACTTCACTACACCTGATGATCGGATTGCTGGAACAAACGAAAGGGAAAGTATACCTTCACGGGAAAGACATGTCAATAAAGCACGAAGCAGAAGATGCCTACAAAAATATCGGCCTGTGCGCTCAATTCGACGTATTCCTACCTAACCTCACAGTCAGGCAACATCTGAAAGTATTCGCAGCCATACACGGAGTTAAATGGAACGAAATTGACGACGTTATCGAAAAAATGGCGCAGTTCGTTCACCTCGGAGAAGTGCTAGATAAAGTAGTCAGCTAACTATCTGGCGGCATGAAAAGAAGAATGAGCCTCGCATTGGCTTTAATTGGTTGAGAAGATATATCTTCAATGAAAGAAATACAATTATTTAAATACGATGTTGTTAAAGTACTTTTATTTATTATTAAAATAACTACTTAGAATAAAAGTGGTAATTTAATTCAAACAATGTTATATGACACTAATCAGAATAACTAAAAATTTATCTTTTCCACTCTATTCTTTTAAATGATTCTTCTGCCGTCCCAGTCCGAAAATGACGACACGTGCAAATGTATGACTATCTCAACAATCTCACTTTACATACTATATTATTACTTCTTAATTACTATATGTTAAATATTAACATCTATATTATGTACATCTATACAATATAAATATGTAATACATTATTTCAATATTATAATACTCTTTGCTATATTATTGGCAAACATATGTTATTTATTCAGTTTAAAGTTTCTGTCATCAAAAGTAAGTAAGTAAGAAATATTACCTATAGTATCATAATTATTGTAATGAATCAGAAGTCTTTGCAACTCTGAAATAAACGGTGCGATAAGACATAGAAAGTGAGCTCAGTTGTTGACACATATTTTTCTAATTTTAAATAATATTAAATATAATGAACGAAGCTTATCACTGTAACAATTATTACATTCAACGGTTAACGCGAGAATCACGGTCAATAATACATTTCCACCCTAACGAGCAACGATATTTATCCACTCCAATGCCTGACACCTTCTTGATTGAAGAGGATTTTGAGTCTCTTCGTGCGTAGTTCGAGTCTGCTGTGTATAGTCCAGTTTCTGCTGCGTATTTGGAGGATTAGCTTAAAAACCAGATTATAGAGGTGAAGCAGCAGATTGACGAGTTGCAGAAGCAGTTTACGGCTGCGAATCAGACTGGGAGGAAGTTGTCTGATTTGGAGACTGCGTATCGTTTGCGTCAGAACGCGCAGCAGGACTACGAGCGTTTATCAGCTAAGTGCAAGGCGGAGAATGACGCGCACGCAGCATCTGTATTTAAGTTGAAGTAGTAAATCGATTAGCAGCAAACGCAAAGTAATTTCCTGCTCGATCAGGAACAGTTGAAATCCGAGGCAGCCTATGCTTAACAGAAGCAATAATAATTCTTATAGTAATAAAAAGACCTACTTTTATAAGAGGCCACTCCAATTCAAAAGCTCTTCGTTTAAATGGAGTCCCTAGTTCCCCGTTAAATTAATCTTAATGATAACATAAACAAACTTCAATTATTTGTTCCAAATCTTTTTTAAGAGAATAAAACGGAAGTCGTGAGGGAACTGTCAACCGTTTTGACGAAACTTATTGTGGACGAGAGATTCGCAAAGCAGATTCAGAACATATTCGTCCAGTGCAGCGAAAACGATCAAAGACTCAGAAAAGCCGTTCAGTACATTTTACAGTGTGAGCTTTCCACTCCCGTTGCCGAATTAATAATAAGTAATACGCAAAAAGTGGTCGAGAGCTACCAAGTGAATTAAGAGCTCGTTTGGCTCGTATTCGATTTCGTAGTCAATAACAAACAAGTCAGAATCGATGGAGAAGACGTCGTCGTTATGTGAGGGAATACAGATTTAGTTTACTCAGGATTATACTTTTAAATATATACTACATTATCTTGCTTGTAAGGGAGGTGCTATTTCGCTTATAAGGATGTAGGTCAACTCACTTATAAGGGAACTCCATCATGTAAAACTCCCTTATAAGCAAGTGACAAATACCATGCGTTTTAGACCCGTTTTTGATCATAAACCATTCAAATTCGACATTTTCCAAAGATACATTTTTACCATATAAAGGAGATACCGATTTCAGCTCCCTTATAAGCAAGTAAGCACATCCCTTACAAGCAAGGTTATGTAGTACTTTATATACTTTTAACAACTCAAGATTTTACATTTCATTATCATTCAAATTATGAAGCCATCCATTATATTTGTTATATAGATAGATGTAACATAATATAGGAGCTTGGAATAAGGTATTTCCCATAAATAAGGCTTCTTTGCTGATAAGTGATAGGTAAGTTTCATCAGTTTCAATTGTCATTGTTATTTTCATAACAAGTACAAACATTCTTCAATTAGCAAATTTTACTAAGTTTTATAAACATTAAAATATACCCGCACCAAATATGAACTTCCCCATATTGCAAGCAGATGAACTGTAACTGATTCTAGACGAATTAAGCATAAATGTGAGTCCAGTAATATTCACGGATCCTACAGTGCGGGATGTTTCAATAGTATTTAATGCATTTACTTCAAAAATTATACACGTAAAACCGCCGATTTAGTCATCACCAGAATTTAAGCAAATATAGTTATATAATGCCTGTAAATAGATATTCAGACGAATGGGTCTCGATTTTGTTCACTCAGATATCGAAAATCCAAGCTAATTCCGATTCAGAGCTCAGCTAAGCGCACTTATAAATTTAGTGCGATTTAAGGAATACTTTTAAAATATCATTGTTGAAAGCAGTAGCTAGGAAACAGCCATAATAGAGCAGGTATACACAGACAAAAAGTAAACAGCGTAAAAACTGGCTGTTGAAATTGAAATTGAGCATACTGAGCAGATAAACAAACTTTAAAGTTAGTTTAATGCCATGAATGAGCAGTTCGTAATCAAGGCGTAATAGTACAAGAAAAATCTAGTTGAAATTGAAAGTAAGAAGAATTATGGGCGTGAACAAGCTGCTATATTGAAAACTTTGATTGCATAGAACGAAAAGTTGCAAAGCGCGAAGCATAATACAAATTTGACTCAGTAACAATAGACAATGTTCAACATTGAGCTTATGAACCGTTAACTTCCGATTAAGCAGAATCAGCTTAATACACTTCAAGTCGAGCTCGACGCCCTTTAAGTTGAGATTGATCAGGGAGTAACCTAAGGAAAGTCCCTCCACCAGATTTATTTGGACAACAAGAAGGTCGACGAGCTCAGCGCCCAAGCATCTGAGCTCAAAACCAAGATCCAGCACATTAAAAATGGGATAACAACCGTTTAATCCGTAAACATCGATTAACAGCAGTCTGAAACCGAAAATCCCCTTCAAAAATAATTCGAAATCACCTTAAAACTAAAAAATGAAGCCGAAAATGAAGTTAACACCCTCAAAAACGAGCTAAAAACGATTGACACAGCGGCTCAAAACATTTTCACGACCGTTTTGGACAACAAAAACGAGCACAAAACTAAAATGGAAAAACTTTGCGAACGAATGAATTTTCTGTTGAAAATGTTCACCGCACAGCAGGAAGAAATTAAAAATGCGGCTGAATAATTCGCAAAAGAAGAAAAAGAAACGTTCAAGTGATTAATTTTTCTACTGTTTAGTGTTTTCAACGTACATTCTCTTTACTTTGGATACATAATTGTATATTATCTATATTGGCTATTGTATAAATATATTGAATAAATGAACACACATTACTTCATTAAGCTGTATATTAATATACATATACGTATAAGATCATAAAATCTAAAACTTTAAGTTTGGTTAATTTCTTATATTAAAACAAAAAATTCATTTATCTACGCACTCTACATACTTTATGATTAATTTTTGGTTAATGTGGTTACAAGATCTGTTGTGAATGTTTGGCTATTTGTTATCTATATTGAACAGTAAACATACAATGATAAGAAATGATATATTAATTATAATCCAATCAGCTTTAAAAATATTATAATTTAGTGTAACTTAATGTATTAAAACAGACTATATTATTAATATGTTAGAAATTTAAATTTCTATTTCCACTACAAACAATGCAAGTAACAATCACAAATAACAATGTTATTAAACTACAAGATTATAAAATTGACAAAATGCTTGCAGTTGGATCATTTGTAACTTGCTTTAGTGCATATCATCCTATTTATAAAGAAGTTGCTTTGCTTGTAGCATACACAAGAGACGAATTGCAAAAAAGGTATGACATTGCATGTAAATATTCAAATATTCACAGTATTTAACGAATCTACGAGATTAAAGAATTGAATATAGAATCATCATAACTAAATACTATTAATAATATTTACCCTGCAATATTTTGTGAAAAATAATACGTATTGACTGGCGAATTATATACTATGACGTATTCTCAATATATGTTCTAACTAACAATGGATCAAAGTATTCAGTTCTTTTAAAAAGTTTTAATAGAAGTATACAAAATGCACTAATAAAATTTGTTTCATATGGATTTAAAGCCATCAAATATATTTGTGGTAAATGACTTACCTATTTTTGCAGATTTTGGTCAAGCAGTTTGTGAATGTGAAAAATAGAAGCAAGTAGAAAACACTTCTGCATATGCCCCAAAACATGATGTATACAAATGCAACGTTGACCCGCGTGCTTTTGATGTATATTGCTTAGGTGCTATGCTTTATGAAATTATTCTAGAATAACCTCCAATTAATCCAATAGAGCCTTTTTCTTGTGCTCATTTAACTCTACGAAATAAAATTGGATAAGTTACTTCAGATATTCTTTCAAAAATGCTTTGCAAAAATTAAATGTTTAGAGCTGATCTCAAATATTGTATTTATCATCCACTTTTTGGGAACGAAAAAAGTGTTTAGGTTCTAATCAAATATTAACTATTAAACGACATAAATGTTGATTAGCACAATACAAGAGACTTATTTGATATACCTGATAAAATATTAAAAATTCCCGATGACAAATAAATAGTAGATAGATGTAGTATATATACAAGACCAAGTTCTTGTAGTAGTATTTAGGAAATAGATAGAATAGTTCAAAAGGCAAACGATGATATGGTAAACATATACTCAGAACGAAAGATACCAAATATTTAGTAAATCATTCGAATTAGGCCACATAAAATTAAAACATAATTCGATTTTTCTATGATTGGGTTAATATTTGTTCTTGAAATGCAAGAAGGTGTATAAATTAACGATTACATATCTAAAATCGAAACTTCATCGTTAATAGATGAGTCATTTGCCGCACCAATGTATCGAAAAGGATTATTCCTTGGTTTACCAGGTCTTTGTGGAGACTTCGGGTTCTTTCCAGGTTTTGAACCTAAAACAATGAATAGATGCAGCTTAATGAAGTAAGACTCAATTTTTGGGCAATAACAAGCAGATATTGTTCTAGAAGAATGGATTCGACATAGTGAAATTATGACAGAGTCTAATGATCAATGAACATATAAGTGATTAGTATTTGATATCTTTCCACATCAAATATGTCGTGTATTTGCATAAGTCTCTACAATGACAACGGAGAATTACTAAAAACTGAGCCGTTTGCACCAAATTCGTATTTATATAAATATGGCAGTTAAATTTCAAACGAGTATGAGCCTTGTTTTCCAATTGGTCATTATAATTCAAGAATATCAATTCTTACCAATATTAACCTGTTTTAAGACAAAATTTATAGTTTCAAAGTGCCTACAGAGTGGTTGCGCTTGTATGACAAGCGGAAAATTATGTACGTAAAGAAGTTTTACCAGGATTTGAGTCATTGTGATCATTTCATCAGCAATTGTGTGTTTTCGTGCGCGATATGTGCGAAATAGTATTCTTGCCGTTATTGTCACGACGAAAGCGAAGATCATTCGTTCATGTTCGAATCTGTTCAATGTCTATGCGGAGCTTCTTTGGCCTCTTGCACCTGTGGTCTTCCGTAGCCTAAGTCCCTGTGCGAAATTTGCGGTTTCGCCTCCCTTTCTCACGATTTCGCTCACTGCCAGCATTGTAATTTCTGTCACTTCTCATTTGATACATGTAACTTTTAATTTGATTAGAGTCATTAAATTAGCGCAAATAACTAGTTAAATTCTATTGAATCTTGTGCGGTGTGTTTGTGTCCGTTCGATTCTTTTCTTTTCAAACCAGTTTTTCTGAGCTGTTCGCATTGTTTTCACCAGCACTGCATTGACCAAATCCGTTTTCAGAACCAAAAAATAATCTGCCCTCTTGACCGCTCAGTGTAAACGGATTAATAAATGCAACAAGCTATTATGAGAACTAAAATGTGCTTGGAGGGACGTGAGCGGGTTCTGGTAACAGTTAAATGCAAGTGCGGACGTTAATTCAGGACGTAGAGGAGTACAGTTGGATACTTGTGTATATGTGGGTAAATAAATGGAATCAAATCGGTTTAAACTGAATTTGGGCAGGAAACAGATGACGAAAAAGATGAAGCAATTTTGTGGGCAGAAAATGAGATAAACGAGAGCAATTTGGAAGAGAAACTGAAAATGAACATATTGGGAAGGGAAACGGCCGTAAAGGCGCTCAGGCTAGTCAGATTGAGAGGAGAAAAATTCACAAACGTTAAAGAACTATAAATGCTTGTTTAAAAGTACTGCTACGAGGTAGAAATGGCCTGGCAGAGCGGATTTTGTGTATTTAAGTGAAATATTTTGTATAATGAGAAAAGAAACAAAAATTAAAGTATACTCAACACAAATCTAGGTAAAAGAAAACTCATTCGTCTTATATAAATTATTATTGGATTGTGGTGAGTCATGTTATTATGTATGAATGTCCATGTATATATACGTTAATCTTTAGTGTAACTTAAATTGAAAACGTTTAAATCAATCATTGCTTAAAGAATCATTGATCTGTTATAACTATTAACTTTATAAATCAAAGATTGTTAAACTTAGAGACTACTTAGAGTTGTTTATACAAAATTATTTATAAATTATTATTATAATATCATCGATAAATTCAATGAAAAAGAGATCAAAAATAATTGATCGCCACTCCCAACCATATATGTTCGCTCAACATCGTGAAAACTTGTACAAAGTTATAGGTAATGATCTCGCTTTCTTGAAGGGAGGTGTGTCTGCCTGCTGGTATGACACTGATACCGATATTAAATTCCGCCAGGAGTCTAATTTCTACTATCTTACTGGTTGCCTCGAGCCAGACTATTTAGCGCTTTTTGACGGTAGCAAGAAGGAGTTCACCTTGTTTGTTCCAAGATTAGGTGCTGAGCACGAGCTCTGGTGCGGTAAGGTTTTATCCATTGAGAAGCAGAAGGAATTGTACAACCCAACTCACATCAAGTACGTTGACGAGTTTGACCAGGTTGCTGCTAATTACAAAGCTCTTTGCCACGTTATCTTGGACATTCCACAGATTCCAAACCAGACCTTGCCATTTGAGCAGAAGAACGACTTGCACGCTTTGCTTGCCGAGCTCCGTATCTTCAAGGACGAGAAGGAAGTCGAGGAAATGCGCCTGAGCTGCTCAATCAACGCTAAGGCCTTCAACTACACCATGGGACACCTCAAGGCCGGCATGCTCGAGTGCGAGGCCGAGGCTCTGCACGCCTACACCTACCTCAAGAACGGTGCCAGATTCCCATCCTTCTGCTCCATCACCGCCTCCGGTGCCAACTCCTCCACCCTCCACTTTGTTGACAACTCTCACGTTATTCAAGCCGGACAAACCTTCTTACTTGATGCCGGTTGTGAGGTGCGCAACACCTGCTCTGACCACACCAGAACCTTCCCAGTGAATGAAAAGTTCACTCAGAAGCAAGAAACTCTCTACAGAGTCGTTCTCGCTGCGAACAAGAAGGGAATTGAACTCGCTAAGCCAGGCGTAAAGTGGGAGGACGTCCACCTCGGCAGCTTACGCGTACTGTTGCAAGGTCTCAGAGAAGCCGGACTCGTTAACAAGAACCTGTCTGAAGACGAGCAACACGAACTCGGTATCGCCTCCATCTTCCAACCACACGGACTCGGACACATGCTCGGCCTCAACACACACGACGTCGGCGGCTACAACTCAGAGATTAAAAAGAACACTTCAGACGTTCGCATAAAATATTTGAGAACCAGAAGAACCTTGCAAGAAGGCATGATCTTGACCATTGAGCCAGGACTCTACTTCATCGACGGCATGCTCGAAGCCGCCAAGGCCGATCCAAACAAGGCTAAACACCTCAACTTCGAAGTCATCGCTGAATACAGAAAAGAATGCGGCGGATACAGAATCGAAGACGATATCTACATCACCAAGACTGGCTGCGAAGTTATGCCAGGAGCAGTCAAAGAAGTCGAAGAAATTCACGCTCTTAGAAAGCTTGCCTACATCTGAGTGATAATTCTCATTTAATTAATTTAATTTACATATAATTATTATATGTATGTATCTTCCACTCTAAATGTAGCTCCAACTAAATACAAAGCAAACCATAATACAGATGTCATAAGATACTGAAAATATTATCACAAAAGCTTTTAAAGAAGTTACAAACCAATAAGATGAGGATTTCAACAACATGTTCCTCAGACTTGGAAAACAACTTGAGCTGATAAATGTATTGCGGACAAATATAGAATAGTTAGAATAAGATAATTAAAGAATGGCAGTTAGAATTTCCAATGTAGAGCTAGATAATGTATAGAAGAAGGCACAACAATGCTTATAGTAACTAGAAGAATTACAATAAGTTTTGGACTAAAGCAATTAATAATTTACATTATCAAGACTGATGAAACTGTGAATCAATTATATATCACTCAATTTTCCCCACCAATATTAATCTTTCATACATTTTCATAAATATATCAGCAAAATCTTAGCTTTACGTTATCCAATTTTATTTATTATTCAAAATTAGATCTGCTATTATTTAACTCCACATATTTTGTGTTTTTATTTCATCATTATGTATAATATAACTATTTGAATTTTAGGGAATAAATTCTTCTTAACCGTTTGATATAATAATTCTTGTATTACTTCCTGTGCATTCATGAACAGATTATTCTATTGCAATTTACCCTTTATTCAAGACTATCATATTATTAGCTAACGCATCTATCTCTTCCATATAATGCGAACTAATTATTATTGATTTCGAAAATTATTTATTAACAATATTAATAATATTCCAAACAATAATTTTTAGATCTGGAGATAATCCAGTAGAACATTCGTCAAATGCTATTACTTAAGACTTTGTATGCATAAGTGCTATTAAAATAGAAAGCCTTCTCTTCATTCCCCCTGACAGTTCAGCTACTATTTTATTTTAATGTTTCTCTAAACCAAGTTATTGAACAGCTTATTGAGAATATATACTATTTTTATGCCCGTGAAGTGTTTAAAATATCTTAATATGATCAAAAACAGTTAATTATTCAAATAATATATCTGTTTAAGGAACATATGATATAGAATTCTATTTTTCTGTTGTAATATCTTTTAACATAAACTTTTGTTTCAAATATATTTTACCCTAAAATGGAATTAATTATTTTATTAATGTTTTTATGGTAACAGATTTTCCTGAACCAGATAACCCTAAAAGACCAAATATTTAATTGTGTTTGATTTTAAAACTTATATTTTCAATAACCTTAATATTTGAAATAATAACAGTTAATTTGCTTACATATAAATCTAATGTGCTATCAAGTTGTTCTTATTATTTATGATCAATTGTGTGTATTTATATATCATCAACAATATTATAGTTGAATAATTGATTTTCTTACAATACTTCAAAGTTTGTACTGGTTTAATTAGATTTACTTTTAGTAGTAATTGTAAAAAGAATAATGCTCATCATAATACAAATTAAACAGTTATAATATTCATCTGCATCTGTATGATTTAAGTATATCATTCGATGTATAGCAAATAAATGAGGAAATACTAAAATTAGAAAGTTATTATTCATCAAAAACATTGAGATAAACATGGTAATAATTATTACCATACATGCTGTGAATACAGCATGCTTTTTATCACTTGAAATTTTTGATATAACCATACCCAAAACACAACACGAAAATCCTATATTGAATAAATATATACAAAATAACCACATGTTGTATTTAGCTTATTATAAATTAATAATACCTGCAATAATTGTTGTTCCAATAGCTGCTAAAGCGATATAAAGTGAAGCGTATATTAAATAGGCTCCATAAAGTTGAAATTTATTATATCCATGTATGTTCAGTAAATTTTCAATTTAAGTAATTTTCAAGTGAGTAAATAAAGAAGCCGTCTTGATAATAGGCAAACAAAATACTAACGCAACAATAATTGATTATATAACTGCTAAAAATACATTAAATGTTTAACTTTTGTACTAATCTGGATAATAAGGAAATGATGAAACTTCTCCGTTTATATTTGTAATTTGGTTAGATGCCAATAATTTATTCATAGATATTGTAGTGGGTTATTATAGTGTCTACTGATTAGTGATTTTATTAATATCAATACCAACACTTCCAAATGGAAATGTTTTTATTGACCAACCTTAAGAATCTGCTATTTCTGAAGGCTTAAATTCTGAATATTATGGTTATTTAAAATATTATGTGCTGTTAATGACCTATGCAAAATATTAATCAGGATTCCAAAATTCAAGTTGAAGCGGATCAAAACTTGAACCATTTTTAATATTTTAACGAAGTTTAATATTAACTAAATAATTTTAATAAAGTGCCACACCCAATAAATTGGGAATTAAAGAGTTAATTGTTACATTTTATTAATTTTAATTATATATTGTATGCGGTACTAATTTTGGATTCGCAATATTAATAGCTGCATTTTTTAGCGGCCATTCATAGATTTCTTGATCAATATTGGAAATTAACATTTGCGCATTATAAACTTAATTGATATTAGTTAAGTAGTCTGATTCTAATATATTCAAAATATTTTCTGTTAATTGAGATTAATTTGTACACTGCGAATAACAAAAAGTCTCAAGAGGTTATGTATTACCTAATAATATATTGGCACATTCTTGATAACATGATTAATTCTTATTGACACATCCGTAATAACATATTGCCTCACAATTCAAACAGTCAGAAGATTAATGAAGATTGAATGGATATCCAGTTATTGAGGAATTAACACTTAAATTCAATATTATATTTTGAATATCTTTTTCAGTCGATTACACATTAACAGTTTATGGAATATGATTTAAGGTCAATTTTGCATCTTTTGTTACTATTAAAAGATAGTCTAAATTATTCATTATTGCTGTATTATAATAATTTCTTCCATCAATTTAATTTATATATAAAGTTGATGGATTTTGAATAGGTAGATTGTTTTATATGTCTAAAAGAAGCCCAGGGGATTAAATTAATGAACTCGAAAATCCGTCTGAAAAACACATTTGATTTAAGCATTATTAATGTATAGTATTTACATTATATTCTGTATTGCTTTATAATCCACAGCACATCATTAATTCTTATTGATATATTGCTGTTTGCGTTTTAATTATTGTACTAAATTGATTATTAACATATACTTTTAAGAAATTATACATTAAAATTGTTACTGCAGTGATTACTATAGCACAGCTCACAAATAATATACTAAATGGTAACTTAATCATAGAATAGTTTATATCTTCCTTCCAAAATAATCTAAACAATCCAGACATAATTTTGTCCTATTTAACTTGTGGTTATGGCATATTTTCGTATAATATTATATTCTCTTAGTTATTTTCAACAGAAGCTTATTATATAAATATATCTGTTAGTGATCCGCGTTCAAGTTAAAATTTAATTATTGTTTTATTTAATTGTAATTATTCTAAATATAAAGTGAGCTATCGAAGTTATTGAAGTTAACCTGCTAAAATAAGTAATTTACATTATTAATTTGTTTAATATAAAATTCTATAATCAGTAGTTAGATAAATTGTGTTCAAAAAATCCAAATACTAAGTTATATCAAGTTAAATATCATAATTAATTAAAATAGAAGTATAATTGTAGTTAAATTGCACATTTATTACTGAATCTGAACAGAGAATATGACCTTATCTCATTATAATCATATAGTTACATACGTCTTTTACTTGTTTCATATCATGTGTGGATAATATAAATGGCTTATCAATCTCCAAAATTTATTTATTTATAAGAACACAACAAAATGGATCTAATCCCGATGTAATTTCATCAAATATATACATATCATGATATGGAATGATACAATTCAATAAACTAAGTCGTCTTAACATTCCACCACTTAAATGACAACTATTTTTAGTTAAACTTTCTGTTAATTACAGACTAGTTACATTTTAGTTAATTCGATTTTAATCTGTAAGACCAAATATATCGCTAATTATATTAATATTCTCTGTAATAGTAAAGCCATCAAGAACATTTTCATTTGCTTAAGGGCACAATCCAATGTGTTTTCTTAACATATACAGTTCTTCTCTTTTAAACAAATTATAGCCAAGAACTAAAGCCTGACCCGAAGTTGCAACTTATTACCCAGAAACAATATTTAGTAACGAAGTCTTACCTGCTCCTGATACACCTAATAAACCCAATTTAGTTATATTTCCAATTTCTTCAAAATTACAATTAAAATTTTCTATGGCCATCGTTTGAATGCAACTTTTCTTATAGGTGATTTCAATATTAGACAAAATGAATTAGTTATCAACAACTTATTTATTTCGTAATTTAAATAACTTAAAAGGATTTACTCCAGGATAGTTTGGTTCTGGCTTAATATATGAAAGAAATATGTTTAGGACAAAAATTATAAGGTAATTTATTGCCGAATATGTTAAAATTGTTTCTATAGGTTGTAGAGAATACGTTTACATATTAAATAGATTTGATTACTTAGCAAAGTTTAAACCAGACACATCAGAAAATGCCTGTTATATTGAAATCATATAATTAATATCTTTTGTATTTTATCTAGCTAAATCTAATATATTTATTAGATTAACATTTGGAAAAGCTATACTCAAAATATAGTAAACATTATGATTCATAATTGACTAATCATAAATACTTTAGGCGCCGAAGATCATATATATCATAATTTCCAAAAAGAAATTAAGAACAAAGGTAATAACAAGAATTACTATTATTGGCAGTATAGCCCCAGATTTTCCAAAAATAATTGAAATAAGTTGGCAAAATGGAGTGATGAATAAGCCAATTATAACTCCAAAAACTATGTTTCCGGCAATATTAATTTAACAGAAAGGTTAGAAATTGCTAAGATAGCCAGATACACAAACTAAAATAGATTGTAGTACTGCGATAATGGTTCCAAACATCATGCGAATAATTTAATAGCAATGTTCGTCCAATGATAATATTCGCAGAGTTTTTTATTATTTATTACGGTCTCTCGCTAAATAGCAGCACAATGAAATCGTAAGTGTAATAATAACAAGTTAAAGCTCGGAATGACTAACGATGGATGGATCCATGATGTTAACTTATTTATTTGGGAAGCTGTTGATTGTGTATTGGATTGGCTCTTTGCCTTGGCTGATCAGGATAGCGTTTTCGATGTATATTTGCATTGAGGTTCCAATAGGATTCCTGTATTTATCAATGTACGTGAGCATTGTGTACGAGTCATTTTTGAGTGGGTTTATGAGGTCGTACATGCTTTGGTTGTAGGTGAGTGAGTAGGTGAGTGTATTTGTGCTCTCATTAACTACGAAGTGCAAGTTGAAGAGGCTTGGTGTGAAATTCGCGTTTTGATATTGCTCCAAACTGATATTAACTCTGTTAGCAGCTTCATCTTAGCTTATTCCTAGTCTGTAGCTCATTTGAAGTGCGAGAATAGCTTTTTTGTTGATTTGCGCTTGTTCCAGCTCAATTTGTTTTATTTCGAGTCTGTTTTCGTCGAATTCTTTGATCAGTCTTTTTTCCTTCAGAATCTTGTTATCTTTTATTATCTATTATTAAATATTGTTTATTAATTCGTTTTATGTGCCGTCGTGTTCGATAAACACGATATTCTTCGGAATCCAGTTCATATCGATAACGGTGGTCATCGGTTTCAGTTAGTTCTTGAATCCGAATGAAAGGGCCGAATCGAAAAAGAGCTTGAAGCAAATCAGTGAAATCGCAGGGACCAAAATTATCAAAATTGTGAATAAAAATTGGTGTTTAATCGAAAGCAACTCGTAACGAAGCATTGCCTTGTACGGGTGACGCATTTAATTGTAGAGTGGTGTGGAAAAGTGTAGACTGTAAACAAAGTATATTTTATTTGTTGTTTTGCGATTACACAACTATTGGATGAAGTGTAGAAGGAAGATGATACCAATTGTAAGTAAAATCGATATCAACACGATATTTGAAAGTTTAAAAATACGATTGAGGTTGTTAATTATTTTAGTTTTTGGTTCATATGTCTTGTTTAGTTGATTGACTTTAATGTATATTATTGTTTACTATACACTGTATCTAATTGTTGAATAAGTAGTATTATTTGTGGATATGTTTCCTTCATGTAATAATGAACAAAAACTAAAAATAGGAACAATTAACATTATAAGAATACTAGATTTAATAAATACGCGTTGTTAATAATGTTATTGTCATCAATAACAATATTATTTTTACAATTGATTGATTTTAGATTGATTCATTATGATTGGTTTTAGTTGACTTAAACGTTAAATATACTACTTGTTGTAATTACACACTATATAATATTGCATTAGATTCAGTATATAGTTAAAAATTACATGATATTCTACGTATCAATTTTAATATCAATAATCGGTATTATTTAGCTATATACCTAAATTAATCAATCAATTGTCTACAATCAAATATTTCAATCGATTTTAATTGATTGAGTTTGATGTCCCGTGATAGATTTTATTATATATTCGCTATCTAATACAGTATATAATGCCAAAAGTTGATCGTGTTCCACTTCCTTATATATGTCTTAAAATATTTAATAATTTACTTTAGCTGCAATTAAAGCATTGGATCTATAACATCTGGATCTTAAAGATGTCAATAAGTGTCATTTAGCAGTGGTTGACGCTCTGAAGCTCGATCAAAAACCACAATTGTGGGATGAAATTGCAAGACACACTTAAAAAAGCACACGCGTTGTGAAGAAGTATTTCCAATTAGTATACTCCAACATTGAAAATACGCCATCTAACTCAATGCGAACGTCTCATGCTGTTTAAGAAGGAATCCAGGTTCAAAAGATCCAGCTCGAGTCCCAAATATTCGAGTATCCGCTTGTTGAGAAAGCTACTACATTCGTTAAGAGAAACTAGCCAATATCTTTGTCAGAACTGAAGATGGTCAAGCAGCTCTTTGTAGCTTACAAGCATTCGAACCCAACTGAAATGACTAAAGTTGTTGAGAGCTGTCTCGGCTTCAGAAAACAGCTTAATGAGTTCTAACAACTCTTGTTAAGAATTTAGTGAATTAAGAAAGTGAGAAAATGTATGTTATTGTTTGTATTAATAAAATACTTTAAGTTATTTATATGTATAGACTTGACTGAAAAAAAGTTCAATGCAATAAACTGGTTTTATTTAAACCCCAGTTGTTGTTGATCTATAATATTTTAAGCTGGAATTTCATTATATAAATACTTCTCTTTTGTCTTTAACTTATATTTTCATTCTATGTTATTATGGTTAACTTTAATTGATATTGTAGCTGAAGTGGAAATATATAATTATTGAATAATATTGAAATAATGTTTTATTTTTGAAACTATTGTACAAAATGGTATCACTTTGATTCAACAACACCGGCAACGTTAACAAGTGGGATACCATTGAATTCAGTGGAAGCAGCCCAGGTGTAGGCACCGAAGGCTTCAGCAACGATCCAGTCGTCGATTTGGAGGAGTGGGATTTGTTGTTCCTTCATGATGCAATCCATGGAGTCGCAGGTTGGGCCGAAGATGTGGGAGGTGTAGATCTTAGCATCCTTGATTTCTTGTTCGTTTCTGTAGAACTTAAGGTATGGGAAGACGTGGTCGAACATGATGGCGTTGAACCAACCGTACATACCGTCACCAACGTAGTACTTGATTTCAGAGATGTTACGGATCTTCATAACTTCGTCTTCATGGAGTGGTTCTTTGGCGAGCATTTCTGGGGTGGCGTCTTTGTAGTCGAACAAGACACGTCTGCCGAAAACTCTGATGGCAAGGCACATGCAGTCACCAGCGAAGAATCTGCCTGGTTCAGCGATGATCTTGAGGTTATCGAAGATTGGTCTGACTTCGTCGATAGCAACTCTGAGGACAGCTGCGGTTTCTTCGAAGGTAACTTGTTCACCGTGTTCGTGGGCTTCGTGTTCGTAGTGCTTCATGCTTGGCTTGGTCATGTAACCACCACCGATGTCCATGAGGCTCATTGGGTGACCGAGTTCTCTGGCGAGCTTGGCAACTCTTCCGCAGTATAAAACGGCGAGTCTGAAGCTTTCAGTGGAGAAGCAGCCGGAACCAACGTGGAAGGAAACACCGACGAGGTCGAAGTTGTCCTTTTGTTGCTTCATCTTCATGGCGAGGCGGACAATACGTTCAGCTTCGAATGGGTTAGCACCGAACTTGACACCGAACTTGCAGACGGAGTGGGATTCGTCTGGTGGGAGGAGACGGAGGACGAAACGACCTCTCTTGTTTGAAGGGGTGTTTTCTATCATCTTGATGAGTTCAGCTTCAGAATCGAAGGTGAAAGTAGAGACGTCAAGATCATAAGCGATTTTGATGGAATCGGCAGTCTTCTGTGGGTTGGCATAAATGATCTCCTCACGAGCGGCACCAGCCTTCATGGCAATTCTGACTTCAGCTGGGGAAGCACAGTCGAAATTGGCACCAAGGTTACGAAGGGTTTGCACAATGGTTGGGTGTGGGTTGCACTTCATGGCATAGTGAACTTTAACCTCTGGGAGGTGTTCAACCCAGAGATTGTAGTTCTTCTCTAAGGCAGACTGGGAGACAGTTGCGAAAGCATCTAAACCAGACTTCTTAGCTTACTCAAGAGTGTAAGCGGTAATGGACTAACCCTTTGGAATCTGTTGCATGTTGATTGGATTGGAGTGGTTTCGTGTTAATTGTCGTTTACATAAATTACAACATATGGAACATTAAATAATGCGGATCTTTTGAAAAATACGCAGTCAAAGATCAGCTTTGACCCATAATTTATTTGTCAATTTTATTTATTATATCTTAATATTTCAATATTATTATTCATGTTAAATATCATTTCATTTAATTTTCAAATTACTACATAACATATCAAACAATATTGTATTTTTGTTGTTTATATTATTACTATAATATTATTGATGAATTTTAAAGCAAGAATACTACATAACCTCGAATTGAGACACCCACCCCCTTTCACTTACAGACACCCGAAGTGCTCAGATACAGACACCTTCGATTTTTTATAGTAAAGGTGTCTTTAACTGAACTGCAAAAGGGGTTGTAAGTGAATTTAACTTTATGTAAATCTCTTTTGTACTTATTAATTTTTTGAGCTTTTGAGCTTTGTATGACCATAAAAATAAATTATATGCTAATTAATCTTCTATATAATGGAAATTTATGCAAATTAGATCAAGAAACTAGAAATTTGATAAAATTTTTGGAAAAGGTGTCTGTAACTGAAATGGAAAACCAAATCTGACACAGAAAATATACCAAACTGGGCCAGATTTGCTCTCACTTATAGACACCCTGGCCATTTTTGAAAACTGCTCGGGTGTCTGTATTCGAACAAGGGTGGGTGGTTCAATTCGAGGTTATGTAGTAATATTTTTGACAATTACCCCACATAGTACTGAAAGGAGAGAATAAGTCAATTTTTAAATAAATTAGAACGAAATCCTGCTTTCACTCCCTGTAATACAGGAAGAAGTCCGTATGGAACTTACTATGTAAAACAACAAAACACAAACACAGATTTTATGCAGTTAATATATTGCAGAGATTTCGCTTTCAAGAGTAAATGAGCATGAACAGGAAGAAACTGATTAAAGAGTTATGACATTGTTCCCTGCTCTAAACTTAGAAGCACTACGCGTTGCCGCTGATACGCTAGTCCCAAGATTCATACCAGCCATCCCAAAGATAGTTACAAAGATAACTTCCGAGGTCAACAATGTTAGTTCAAGTGCCGAACTAACTTAGGTTGTCTGAGGAGGCTATTCAGAGTGACAATCCTAGAAGATGAGGTATGATGTTGAGATTAGTTTTGAGGTAACGTTATGTGTAACTGAGTTTGGATTTGTGGATTGTCATGATTTATGAGATGAAGATGGAATGATTGAATTGAGCCTTAGTACTGATGATAAGGTTACAGTTAAGTGAGTCATTTTATTTTTGACAATTATAGGATAATTTTTGACTTAGATAGATCTATTTCCTTCTTATATGCGGATATCACTCATAAGGGGATTGTAGTAATAATCCTTGAAGATGAGGTATGATATTGAGATTTTGTGTTACTAAGTTACAGTTATGGGAGGTGGAATTGCTTTTTCTTGTTTACTATGTGAGTAATTATATATTAAAATATTTTGCCACTTCTAATGCGGATGACAAATTCCAATAAATAATCTCAAGTTGGAGATTATTCATGAACTACTCATTAACACAAGAGGGCCAAAAATATGATTTCGATCGTATTAGACCATAATCGACTATTCAAAGTCGGTATTTAATATTCCAAAAAGGAAAAATAGAAATACCACATGCAATAAAAGGACGGCAATGACAAAATAAACGCGGTAGAAGATGTTTAGGGAAGGTCAACTAATTCACTTAACAAACTTAGGCAGTTCGAAGCGTTTTATTCTCTTCATTTCTGGGTCCAACGGATGAATTCATAAAATATTGTACCAATCTGAACTAGTTATATCACTTGTTTAAGATGCCCAACACACAACAAACAAAAAAAACCAAAAAAAAACCAAAAAAAAAAAACCAAAAAACCAAAAAAAACAACCAACACACCCAAACCCCACCAACCAACAACAAACAACACAAAACAAAACCCAACCAACCACCAAAAAAACCCAAAAAAAACAAACACCCACCAAACAAAAAAACACAAAAAACAAACCCACAAAATAATATATTGATGCTACTCTAAAACAACAGTTATTTTACTTATGATCTTCCACTTCCATTTCATAATGAGAAATCAATTTTCTTGATTGTTAAATTATACAACGTTAGGTAAAGTTGAAACTTATTATTGAAGTATATACAGAGTTATATACGTTAATTATTGTAGCACAGCTATCCAAGGCTCAACCAGGCCTTGATGTGATTGAAGCACTTTACAAATCAATAGTAAATAGAGTTAATGAGTGTATTGATGAGGAGGGAGAACACACTCATTATTGAGCCGGGCAGTGATATAAGTAAGATTCAAATAATAAACTTCATTCTTCTTCCTAATTCAAAAAAGCATTTCGAGGGCCCACCACTGTACTAAGAACGATTAAATTGAGCCTTAGGATAATAAGGTTATAGTTTAGTGATTTTATAATTCTAAACTGATTCATTATTTTGCTTATTTAAATTTCATCTTAATTTGAGTCATTTTATAAGTTACATACATATTCCATCCTATTCTTGGTTTTTAAAAATTGAATATATGTACGCGCTTCATAAATTAACCCATTATTATTTTATAATATCCACTTCAAATGAGTTCTGAAGAGGCACTAAGTACGTTGCAGCAATATTTAAATAAAAATGTGGTGTGTAGATTGGTAACGTAAACTTAAATAAATATATAGTAGAAGTAAGTTAATAAAACCGGGAAACCGATTGTAAATTTGGACGAGTTCATGTTCTGGAAATTCATTGATACGATTCTGGTTATGATTTTATCGCCGCGAACGAATATGGATGAGTATTGGTCCAGCAACGAGATTCTTGGAAATCCCTACATAAAAAAAATGATCACCGGAGACGCCTTCAAGTAGATTTATCAGTCCATAAGCTGGGAAGACGAAAACAATCAGAACTGGTTACAGAGTCAAATTATAAACACAGCTTAGAACCAACTCATTACCAACCACATTGAAACTTCTGGTTTGAACGCATTTCTGAATGACAGCTGGAACAGTTTCACATTTAAAGAGAAACAAAGGGAATTCCCATACTTGCACCTTCCCATTCACAGCGATGCATTTTAGAAAACAATGCTTCAGCAGAAATAACAAACGAAGTACTACAGAAGAGTTATGAAACAGGAGAAACCATTGACTGAAAAACAGGTCAAGAACATCAACTAAATGAAGACATAGGACGAGCACTACAAGTAACTCATCGTTTACATACAATTCGACCACCCCTCTGCAAGACAGCAAACGAAGCAATTCATATACTGCTTACAGGTATGCATTATAAATTCTTTCATTATCTTCAGACACAAATACTTAGGGCACTAAGTTGACGAATACGGGAATGAAGATAATGAACAAAAGAAATAGCAAAAATTCAGCACTAGAGACTACATTCAACTAATAGTTGACGCTCTAGAACCATTAATCACTCGAAATTAAATAAATCCAAATAACTAAATATAAACACTTTAAAACTTAGTAAAACTAAATGATTTATTTGTACCAAGGAAAAACACAAAATTCAAAATATCTAATTCTATACAAAATATAATGTAAAATCATAGTATGGTACCAATTAAACAATTTATCACAGAAGCTAAAAATCCATCACGCAGCTGTTGTATGTGTTCGGCGAAAACTCGTTCTTTATGTTCATGCAATCAATATTTATGTAATAATTGTCATAAAATACATTTACTGATTGAATATGAATAGAGTCAGAAAACTATAACCCAAATTTCACAAATATTTTAATGAGCCTATATTAATATGTAAAAATGTTGATAAAAGTATGAAAATAGATGGATGAAAATATGAAAATAGTTGAAGTGAATTCTAAAATACTTAATAACAATAAATTTAAAAATTATATTTATTAGGTTATGTACACCACTCCTTTTCTTGAATGATTAATTGAATTGATTCATGTTAAATTACATTTCATTTATTGTATCAAATACAACATTTCCATTTATTAATGTGTATTTTTGTAATACATAGTGTAACTATAATGGAGACGAGCTTTTTGCGAGATCAAAAATAATTGACTTGTATAAACAATGTTTGACCGTATGTCAGCTTCAGGGCAGCCAGTGTATTTGTCGATCAGGCATCCCGTAACATGTAATTTTGGTTAAATAATAGATTTACTTACAATTTGATAAAGAAAGTCTTATATAAATAAATAACGCTAATAAGAAGATAAATAATGTATTAATGAAACTAAAAATGAAGTAAATTAATATATAAAACAAAATAGCGTTAATCTGTTTTAAACATAACCACTTCAAATGAGTTCCTAAGATGCGCTTCGTCTATTACAACAATATCTAAACAAAGATATAGTTGGCAAACTGATAACTCTAACACAATCAAAATTATAGTAGAATCAAGTTAACAATAGAAGCTGGAAATAGAATATTTCTTTTGATGAATCCACGTTTTGGAAATTCATTGACGTAATTCTAGTTATGTTTCTTTCTCCTCGTTCGAATATCGATGAGTATTGGTCTAACAGTGAAATACTTGGGAATATATACGTAAAGAAAATATTCTCTAGAGATACGTTCAACCACTATTATTTATCTATCAGCTGGGAAGAAGACGATAATAATCTCAGCGATAACTGGTTTCAGAAACAAAATATCAGCTTCAATTCTGAAAATCATGCAAAATCATCATATGATCCCCATTAGATAAATAAGAACAGATGTTAAAGACCCAATAGGTAAATGTTGTATGTGTGATGGGAAAACCCGCTTCATTTGCTCGTGTAATCAGTAATTTTGTTAAAGTTGTCATGCAATACATATGCTAATTGAATAAGAATAAAGTCAGAATATTATATCACAAATCTAACAACTATTTTAATGACCTATTGAGAAGACTAATAGAATTGCAATATTAGTTAAAAAGAAGTGAAATATTTTATAATTATATGATTATATAAGCAAATTACATAAATAAAATAAATTTTTGGATTTTTCATGTACACCACTTCTTTTGAATGATTATAGCAATTAATCCAGCTTATTGTACAATAGTTTTTTAAGGGAATATATGGAGGTGTTTTACTGAAGTATAGGAAGGTATTAAACTGGCGTATAGTTGAGGACAAAGGCTGTCTGATGTTTCAATATTTCAAAAATATATCATTGATAACATAATATTGATAACATAATAAATGTATTATGTATATTTCATTACATTCATTAAAATATCATTATAAAAGTATTGGTTTCTATATATGTGTTAGAATAAAATATTAATATTGAAAATATATTTGAATACATAAGTTAAAACAGTTGTATCAACCGCTGTTTCACACATTGTGTTGCCATTAATATTCTTTCTTTGAGATTTTAAACATTGTTTGTTTAAATTGTGGATGATAAATTATAAGTATTGAATTCAAGCTGCAGATAATAAAATTTCAGCGATATGTGTGTATTAAACAACAAATTCCACTTCATTTTTAATGACGAGTGAGTATTCTAAAACCATGTCAAGGGCCAGTTCCATGTCGATTACTGACTCAATTGAGTAGGATTTGGCTATGTCTCCAGTTATTTAGTTATTTTTGCAGTTTGCAATCCCGTTAGCGATTTAAACGGTGATGAACGCAATAGTGAATATATTCGTGGTGGAGGTCGTGATTTACTACTCTGGCTTGGAAAATGCTGCGTTTTTATGCTTCATCCAGCCACTTGTTGATTTGCTTACGTAGGCGATTCCGCAAGCGGTAATTTACGCGATTCGTCAGCCGATCATTGGCTTCATATTTTAGAAGCACGGCAAGTCGGCGAATATTTTCTTCAGTTACGCCTTCGTTTGCACTGTTATTTTTATTGCTGTGACGTCAATTCCGATAATAAACAGCTCGTTCAGTGCTGTTTTCACGGCCGACAGTGAGTAAAAGTATTACATGTAGGTGATGATAGCTACCGCGTGCGTTTCCAGGGGTTTGTACTACTTCTTAATCAACGCGCTCAAGCTGGACTCGCAAATATCGCACTTATTGGGTGTTGACATCTTCATTCAGTTCGCATCGGCTTCTATAATGGTGATTGCCGTGCTGAAAGACATCAAGGCGCTAAAAATACTTGCGATTTCAATTGTAATTGTATCCGTAGTTGCAAATATCTTCTTGTTCGTGCGCAGAACCACATATGTTGAGAATTACTCGTTCAAAATTACTCCATAGTCATTCCAACCAATGCAGCCCAAGATCCTAGGTCAAATAATCGTGAACACGCTTAAAAACATTCCGCAAGCTGCTATTGAGCCATTGTTGTCCGTATTCATTCTGCAGGGCTTCGAAAAATTACAGGATGAGTTCACCACACATTTATTCCAGATTTGCTTCCAGATTTTTAGATATCTATCCACGATTGGCAATTCATTCAATCTAGCAGCGCGAAATTTTGCGCAAACGTTTTTCGAGACGAATGTGAGAATTGGTAACGCGTAGCGTGTTTATAGTTGCTTTTTGTAATGTATGATAGTTTTATTTGGTGTGTAAGTGGTGTTAGCTGGTATGGTCTATTGGTTGTGCCCGTTTATACAAACTGTGTTATTCCAGGAGGCTAAGTACAAAACTTTCGAGTACGATTTGATAAATGACGTGTTCAGGTCCCTTAAGATGTCGATTCTGGCTGGTTTCACGTAAGCTGGGTTCGCATTCGTGGACCCCTTGATTCACGTGCAGCACATGAAGCAGTTCATCGTTCTCCAGTAAGTAGTTGAGTATTTGTACGTGTTCGTTCTGGTTATTATCATATTCACGTCCAAGACCAGGTTCAACTGGATTGAGGCGCACGCCGGCTGGCAGTGCTTGCGCGGCGTCCTCGGCTGGGCCCAGTACGTAGTGATCTGCTTGAAGCTACACAGAAACGCGAAGCTCAAGCAAGAGGTCATTGAACCCCTAATGGACATTCAAGACAACATCGAGCACGAGCCACAGCTAGTACTGGATGTTATAAGTGATGGGGGCGATATAAGGAGGCGTTTCCTCGACCAGCACCTATCCTCTGAACTATTTGACAGCAAATCTAAAAAATTAGAGTTCGGCTCCGAAAACACTGAGACGTTCAACTCTTTGAAAAAGAAGGAACAAAGTTCGGAGATAATTCTCGCCGATAAACAGGACAGCCAGAGCAAAAACAGCTCCAAATCTAAGGACTGAGTGAGTGTATTACAAAATAACTGCGTTTTTGTGTTTAAATATAATAATATAATAATATAAAAACATTAAAGAATAAACGTATAAATTGATCACAAGATAATTGAAAATAATTGAATCAGTGAATATTACTACTTCATTATTAGGTTTCTACATTATTTTAATACGCGTTGAGAATAAGATAATTAATCTATTTCGAATATGGTTAATGTGAATTACAGCTCATAACTACATATTTAAATGCTTATCGTCATAAATCACAACAAAAATAGTAAAATTAACTTTGAGTAAATGGGGATTTTACTTTATAAGATAAATAAACCATCTAATAAACTTTCGAATCAAATAATTCAAACAGTTTGTAACAAAAGATAGCAGCTTTGAACAGCGGTACTCAAAAGTTTTAAAACAATTCATTCACAAGCTTTAACAAATACCAATTCAGTAAAATTGAGAACAGCTCTCACTTTTTACTGAACGTGTCGAATATAAACAATTAAAACGTTCCACTCCAGAGAACAGTTTTTAAAACCGAATTATTAAAACGATTTGAAAAATAAACTGAATCAACAAATTGAAGAGATGAAAACGAGGAACGCGATCTACAAATAAAAGGGGATTAAAGTCGAAACGGAAAAAGATATTCAAATTCTATAAGAATTCGCGCTGAAAATAAAATGATTACAATAAAAATAACAATATTTATATCAACATTATTTATGTGTTCTTGTAACATGGTATATAACAGATGATGATAACATATTCAACATCATTCAGTCTTAAATGATAGCTCAGGACTAAATCTCTGATCATAAAAAATATTTTGTTACTGTTATACAGAATTATAACAGATATTTGTTTCCATTTCAAATGTAACAAACTCAATATGACATATATATGATAGAAAAGCATTAAAAAATGATTAAAGACAAATGTCTTCACATTTTATATTCTAGAGAATTAAAAGATTTAAAATTTATACAAATGCTCAATATTTAATGTCTAAAAATAGTTGCTTATAAAAATATTATTCCAGTACTTACTAACAACACAATTAAAGAGTTACACATAGAAAGTTGCTAGCTTTCTAATATAGATACTATTTATTTATAACAACTTGAAATATTGCGATTACCAAGTAATAAATTAAAACTTAAACCGTAAGATTTATCTAAATATAAACATCTCACTGAGTTGGATATTTCAAATAACTCTGGAATAGATATAGCGATCTTGTAAAACTTCACTAATATAACTAAATTAAAAATATCAGATAATGATATTTTAGATATTTATGATATTAAACTGTTAACCAACTTAATTTACCTGGATTTATCATTCAATGAGCAGATATTATATATTTCAACACTAAAATACTTTATAAATCTAACTGTTCTAATCCTAAATGATAATTCACTTTCAGATATTTAAGTATTGTAATTTTTAATAGATTTAGAAAAATTAGATCTGTCAAATAATTTAATTACTAATATTTATCCACTTAAATATATTCTTTATCTAACGGAATTGAATTTAGCAAATAATATGATATAAGATATTTCACCATTAATAGAGTCTTCTTATCTTGAGAATCTTAATCTATCTTTTAATTTTGGTGTCAATATCTAGCCTATCAAATATTTAGTAGATCTAAGAATATTAAAATTGTAAAGTGTCGGCTTATATGATATATCGAGTTTAGAACCACTGATAAATCTAGAACATCTTATACTATCAGATAACGTTCTAACTGATATAAGTGTATTGCAAAGCTTAAGTTTGAAAGTATTGAATATTGAACGAAATAATATCTCAGATTTTAGTTCAATAAAGAATCATTTAAATTAAAATAACTATAATGTGGAAGAGCAATATTAAGTTTCACTGTAACAATATCTTAAACTAAACACAATGAAATGCAATGTGCGAGTAGTTGAATAAACTTCTACTTAATATTAATTACTAACCATGAAGAAACTCAGTTATGAAGCATAATTTAGTGTAAAGATACAAAAAATCAACTCAATATGTAAGAATTCAATCCATAACCATTTAAATTTCATGGGATCTATTGCAAGCGTATTTGATGCGTTATCTATTATTAATACATCTTCTTAGTGAGTCATATTTATAATCATTGTTAGTTGTTTTGTTCTTCGATGAGTACTTTAAGCTGCCCTTGTGCGTAAATAATACTTGAGTTGTATTCTAGCAGGGTGTTTTGTATTTTTTGCATTTGTAGTGTGTGTTTTTGTTGTATGTTATTTTGTTCGTTGTACATCTGTTGAATTTTGTTTTGTAGGTAGTCGAATTGGCTCATGACTCTGTATTATTTAAGTTCATGAATGCTTGGAGGTCTTTGTCCGTCAAAGTTAGCGTATTGAATATGCTTGAACGTGTTAATGAGTTATTTGTCAACGGTGATCGCGTTGAATTGTAAAACGAGGATTTGGAGCTGATTCAGTTTCAGAAGTGGTTTAACGTCGATAATCCGGTCGCACCCCAGGTACAGTTTATTGAGCAGTTTAAGGTTTTCAAGGCACCTTAAGTAAATGATCTTGTTACTGAACAGCTCAAGGTACTTAAGGTTTGTCAGGAACTGGAGCGGAGTAACATCCGAGACCCTGTTCTCCTTAAGGTTCAGGTATTTAAGGTTCGTGAGGTGCTGGAGTGGGTAAATGTCGGTTAATTGATTGTTATATAAATACAACTCGGTTAATTAGGTCATTTACTCGATTCCAAGGAGAGATTTAAGAGCGGAATACTTCACCTTCAGGTGTGACACACGGCGCAGCTCTGAGCTCAAGCTTATGCTTTTACAGTTGGTTATCGACAATTAAGATACGTTGAGCTAGTCAACAAAGGAAAAATCGATTAGCTCCTAATCATCCTCCAACCAAATACACTCGTTAATTACCTTCTTCTTGTGCTATTTTATCAATTGCTTGTCTGTCGCCTAATTCTCGCAAATCACACACTAATTCAATAGTGATTTGATTGTATTCATGTTGAGGAGTGGTAATTTGTGTTAATATACTGGCAATCAAATAGAATTATGAATTATATATCGGCTCACTCTTTTGGTACATCTCAAAAACATCCACTCAATAATCGATTACTTCAATCACAGGAACATTTTTATTAAAAAGATGTTAAATCACATAGTAAATACATTAAAGCTGTTACATAAGTGAGGAAGCAGAGTCACTTAGATTGGAAAAAAGATGAAACCCATTTTAATTAACTGGAAATTCACTAACCACAAGAATTATTAAAATATATATTATTTTTACTTGGCTATGGTAAAATAACTAGTATATATTTATATATTGCGTTTGGATGTATTGTTGGATTGTTGCTGTTGAGTGAGTCATGTTATTATTATAATCGATTACTTCAATCACAGGAACATTTTAAAATTTTCATTTTAAAATTTTCCATTAACTGATTTTTTTACAGAGTAAAAAACCCTCGGCGTGAAATGAAAAGATTTGAAACTTTTAATATCATTTTCCTGAATTTGATATTGAATTTGGAAATTTTTGTGGACACTGTTTAAGTGTCGACACAAAACTCCTAAAAAAGAAACGAAAGTTTGCATCGTCTCACTTGGTTGATTAAGCTGTTTATTATTTGCATTTTAAACAAAAAGTTTTTGAATATTAATATTTATAACAATATTTCAACGTAGGTTTGATTTATGCATGCTTAACCGTAGTTTACATAATTATAAGCAAGTTTTAAGATTGACACACTGTCCTTTTTAAATTTTCATAATATCTCGGTGGAGGAGTGAACATTAATTTAAATAACTCAAAAGATAATAGAAAGCAAAATTAAAAAAAAGAAAAAGAAAAGTAATATTGTGTTATTCAATTCTTCAGTATATATAGAATAAGTATAAGTGTAAGAAGCGAAAATGAACACAAATGCAGAATTAAGTTATTATTATAAACTTTATGCTATTGTTCCTCTAATACTTAGAAATCTAAGAAAACTGCTGATCTAGGATGCACATGTCCACAAATCAAAGTTATCCTGAAGATAGTTTACGTGAGTAATTATATATCTTAACTAAAAATTTTAACTAAATATAACTAAATCTTTCATTCTTTGATTTAACAACACTAGTTAAAAGAATAATAAAAGACATTACCACTTCAAACTTGTATAGAGGCAAAAAACGATGGCGTACACCCCTCTATTATGATGTAACTATTAGTTAAATTGATTTTGATAAGTAGAAATATACAAACATGTTAAAGCGAACATATTTATTTTTTCGTAACTTTACCACTCTACTCCTTTCTAAATCACTTTTAAATACAACATATTTTTATCATTTATACAAACTGCAGCTGAAGGCGTGGACTCAAGTTGAAATATAATATATCAGATAGTGTTAATAACAGAAATATTCAATTCAAAATTTATCAAATATTTTACTTTACTTGCTGCAAAAAGTAGTTATTGGGGCTCTACTCAAATATAATATTTAAAACACAAAGGTGGGATTTATATAAATACTAAATACTAATACTAAAATTTAATAGAAACCAGGCAGCTCGTATAATTGTGTTCCAAATTACAAAATTAGTGAAAGCATAATTATCACGACTAAACCGTCTAGGCAGAACTACGTATACAATGAAATTATATTGCTTTATGTACCCCTAACTATACATGGTAGTTATACTGGTGGCCTCTGATACGATTCCCAAATTATTGAAATTATTGATTTCCATAATTTGATTTTTTAGTAAATCACGAATTGGCTCCAATTTGCCAATAACGATATATCACTACTATACTATTATATCATTTTACTATGAACCCCACTTGATTCCTCTGAAGCTCAAAAAATTCATTTTTAGTTGCAAAAATCAACTTTTGGAAAAATACAACAGATTGGGAATTGTATCGGAGCGAACCTGAATGAATGTAATGGACAATTAGGAGTACCTAAGTCAATTTATTTAAATAGTAATAGGCTTTCCGGGCTAGAAGGTTTAACTGCAATAATCAAAGTTAATTACATTTTAGAATTTTAACTACCATTACGAGAGCTACTGGAATCTCTAAACTATATATTATTAGTAATATAAACTCCTTTCACTCCAGCCCATAAAATCGAAACAAATTATTTCTGTAATGTACAGTCTACAATAATTAACTTTCTGAAGTAGAAGAATATGAAAATACATTCTTAGGCTGTAACTTCATCTTTATCTTGTTGGTACATAATCATACACTGGAAGTTCATGAGACGCCAAGTCTTCAGCTATTGCCTCATATAATACTACAAAAATATTAGCTGTTTTACTAACTTGAATTGGAGTAGAGTGGAAGTAATTAAATTTTATGGAAAATAATCTTTTAATCTATCCGTATATTACCACCTATCAAAGCTAGTCTAGCTATAATTTCAATACCGGTGTTGGGGTGTACGCCATCGATTTTTGCCTCTATATATGGAAACAAAACAGAAAAAAGCTTTAGAAAATGTTCTGACTCGCAGATTTTTCTTGGCTCCGGCTTTTGAAATATTTTATACCCGTGGTAATGATGGTCTTTATGATTTTGGCCAATGTGGTACTTAAATTCGTCAAAATGTAATATCGCAGTGGCGTAGTCATTTTGTCGACAATGAAGATCTACAAGAAATATCTTGTCCGTGTCTTATTCCATAGCATCTTTAGAAATATTCTGGCCACGTTTCTACGTATACTGACTTAATGATAACAGACACTGTCACTGGCGAGCACTTCAATGCGCATTAAATACTCAAAAAGCGGTTGTAGAAGCAAATAGATGAAACTACATAACCCATGATCAAGTAAGCGCTTTAGAACTTCTTAAATTCCGTGGACGGCTTTTCTCCGGCTGACGTTGACAAAATCGTCACCGCACACAAGATACTGTGGTCGCCAAGCCAACTTTGATTTCAAAAAATACTAACTATTTCAAAACTATTTTTTGTATTAATTTTAACTATATATTAACTCAATGTTTAGTAGCGTCTCCTTTCTATTTTATTACTTCTTCTAACCTTTTGGGCATAGAGTCAATCAAATGATTGATGATATCTAAAGAGATTTACTCCAACGCCCTCTTTACTTCTTCATTTAATAAGTCATATGTGGTACATTCTTCAGGGGAAATGTTTGACTTCAGTGGATTCCAGCAGTGAAAAAGTGGATTTAAGTCTGGACTCATTACTGGAAAGCGATAGAGCTCAATGTTGTTAGCAGTATAAAAGTTTTTCATATACTTACTAAAATGTGTCGGGGCGTTATCTTGTTGCAACTTCAAGTTATGCTATTAAGTGATGGAAGTGTAACTTGTCTGAGAACTTAAGAATTGACAATTGAATTCATGGTCGTACCGCACGGCATAAACCATAATGGACCCTTATATCTATAGCTAATCGTACTATAGATCATGCACGAAAACAGTCCATATTTTACACTTCGAGAAAATACTTCGGATTCCACTCGTCTTTAGGTGTTCTGAGCACTCTACTCGCTCGATTTGCATAGCATTTTGAGCGATACTCATCGGTATACTAAAAAGTTCTCCAATATTCAATTGGTTGTTTCAGGTTCATTCGAGCAAAGTTCAAACTTTCCAATTTATGCTTTTCGGTAAGTTTTGGCTTTATCTTAGCAACATAGAAGCTTAAACTGAATTTGGCCAGGAGACGAGATACCGTTGTTAGAGACATGGAAATTCCACGAAGGGCTTAGTATTTTTCAGCTATGATTCGTCGAGTTTCGAATCTATGGCTCTGGCGATATTTAACAACGCGAAAATCTCAGCTTAGTCAAATTTTCTGACACTATTATCGGCATGAGAAGCTTCTAGCTTGCCTGTAACTTCAAAGTGCTTAAAAATGGAATAAACAGTTTGGAGACTACATTGAAGGCAACAAGCAATGTATTTCTTGGTTGCAACAGTTTGTGATTCTGTTTCTCACATTCTCATCATTATGCGACGCTCTTGTATTGTGATCCGTCGGCTTCGTGTGTGCTTCGTCATTTGAAGGATGAAGTGAAAAAGAAATGAACCGCAGAATTAATTGAATATGTTATAATTAGCATAAATACAGTGATTTAATTTTCAAGCGCAATTATTACATAAACATTTGTTAAAATCAAAGTTGGCTCGGACACCACAGTAACATCTGAAGCCGGTAACCAGTTTTCGCCATGCATCCAGTTTGACCTACCTTTCAAAACCACTTAGAGCCCCTTTTCATCAGAATTTTATTTAAGACCGGAAACAGCTCAGGGCATCCTCGTAAACTTCAAGCGCTGCTACGAACAAGCCGGGTCCCAGCTTCCATTTGGTATTGCTCAAATTGGAACTGCGTTCAGAAACGAAATCTCGACCGCAAACGGTTTGCTCAGCGCGAGAGAGTTTTAGCAGGCCTAAATCGAGTATTTCATCAAAAATAGATAAGAATCTGTGAAAAACTTCAGCGAGGTCAAGGATATGAGTGTGAAGCTGTTATCATATAAATAATACTTGGATGGGGATAACTAGCCTCACAGCACCACGATCAGAGAGGCTATTGAGAAGAAAATCATCGATCACGAGTATCTAGGTTACTTCATAGGCAGATGTTAGCAGTTCCTTGTCTCTGTGGGCCTCGATGAGTCCAAACTCCGTTTCCGTCAGTATCTTCCTAACCAGCACTTTGCAAAGGATTGCTGGGTCTGCGAGTGCTTGCTAAACTGTGGCTGGACCGAAATCGCAAGTATCGCTGACAGATCCGCTGACGAGTTAAAAGCGTACTCGAAGGCAAGCGGAACGGATCTGAGCGTCTTCGTAAAATTCGACAACCCAATTCAAAAAGAACTCTTCTCAGCCAAGGCCGTTATGAAAACCCTCGTTAAAGACTTCAAACAGAATGCTCAGGAGATAAAGAAAGCAATTGAAACAGCTTCGTAAACTGAGTATGAACGCATTCAAAAAGAATTAATTAATTAAAAGTTCACAATAAACGGCTTCGAACTCCCAGCTGAATCTATTTAATTGGTCAAGGCAGTATAGAGCATTCATGGAGAATCAATCACCCCAATCGTAATTGAGCCCTCATTCGGAATTGACAAAATTGTGTATTCCATTCTTGAGCACTCGTTTTATTTGAGAGAAAACGACGAAACGAAAACAATGTTTAAATTCAGCCCAAATATCGCACCGTGCAAGTGCGCTGTCATCTCTTTCATGTAAAAAGACGAACTCGAACCTATTACTGCATAAATAATCAAACAGCTCAGAAAAAATGGCATCAGCTGCAGAGTGGATAACTCAGGCGTCCAAATCAGCAAAAAATACGCTAGATTCGACGAAATCGGGATACCATATACAGTCATTGTAGACCTCGACAGCCTGACCGACAAAAAAGTCTTCATTAGAGAAAGAGACTCAATGACCCAAATCAGAGTTAATATCGCATCCATCCACTAAACAATCAACGACCTCGCTCAGGGTAACGTTAAATTTGAAGAACTCAAGTGATAAAGATCAATAGTATAATTATGCACTTCATGTTAAGGTTGAGCAAGAGCATAATTCAATAAGAGCATGATTTAATTATTATTGTTCAAAATTTGTAATACTAAAAGTTATCAAATAAAGCTAACCAACGATAAAAATCAGCAAAAGATACTGTAGTTATAATATTAATCTAAAAACTGTAGTTAATCTATTTTTATAGATTTCATAACGTAATAACTAATCGCTAATATCTAAAATCAAAGAGCTTATTCTAATAACAGACAATACAGGATGATCAAAGATAACTTACAGTTGGAAAATAAATAAACTTTTATATTTTTATCAACATAGGTGATACAACGTTAATTAGTTATATTGTGTACTCATTTTTTTCTAACATTTTAAGACGTTCCTGAAAACAAATGCAACACATGTAATGCAACTACACGTTCATTTGAACTCAAAATGCATGGAATCGTCAATATGTTACACTTTACATAATTAACAGAAGAATAAGTTGCATTGCAGACAGAAAATATATACATTTGGCTTGTTGCATAAACTACAGGTTCCTTTTTCCTTGTTCAACTGCGGTTTTTTGCCTTTAAGCTTCTGTTATTTCGATATCAACGCTGCAACCTGTTTATATACATTTTTAAAGAACAAGTCTCGAGTTTTAAAAACAGCGTCAATGATCAACTTTGTGATTTCGATTTTCGTCAGAGATTTGTTTTTATATTTTTCGTACTCAATGGCTATTTGTTCAATATCGTGCTATGTTAACGAATCGGAGAATTGATTCAGCTGGTAGGTCGTATTAAAATACTACTTTAGCTTTCGGGCATCTACTTTCGGAGTTACGTTTTTGGTTAAATAGTGCCAAAACTTCAAACTTTCGTTCACACTTAATAAATATGTGGACCGGGTTCAAAAGTCAACCTGAAGTGGTATTAATATTTTCATATATGATTGTATTTCAAATATTCATAACTTATCAATATTCATCCAATATAAGTTGAGGTGTCTGGATTGTTATTTCCTCACTTTGTAAAAATTGAAGTTTTGTTAAAATTGACTATTATCATTGTATTCGGTTGATCATTTTGGAGGAATTGGTATTTTCTTCAACAATTAATTCATTGTTTCTAGCTAAACCTAAGACTCCACGGGACAACTGAATATTCTTAAAAAAGAAATCGGAAATGGTAAACTGTAGAAGAATTCAAACCAATAGTGGAGAAATATCTGAACTATTATATATTTATTATACACTCAGTCTTAAGATACCAACTAACTGCATTTGATTTTAATAGCTTTCATTATCATCTGAAATTCTGTATAAAATGCACATAATACTTAATTATTTAAACTAATTTTAAATTATATTATGGATCTAAGTGCGAATATGTTAATTGGGGCATTTATATTAAGAAATACAACTGATTTCGTTTTCAACTTCAATCAAGATTAAGATAATTGCGTAATTGCATTTAAAGATGAAGTGAATTTGTAAATTTAAGCGCATTTTTGAAATTCGTCAGTTTCTTTCATTCTATGATGTGGGTAATTTCTTTTGAATCATGCTATATTCTCATAATGGAGTTCATATAACCAACATAAGTTGGCACTATTTAGATTTGAACAATATCAATGAAGTGATATTTGAATAACAAAACTGCTGAATATTAGATCAAGTAATTTAACTCACATTGGAGTATCAAAATTATTTTTGAAATCTCTTACGTAAATTCAAAAATATTTTAAAGCATGATTATATTCGCTACTGTCAGTATTTTAGTCTATTAGTTTTTAGGTACTTGAGGTGTCTGTGACTTGGTAATAGATATACTCTCTTTGAGAATATTGTGGTGATATTATTCTACGATTATAAAGAAATAACCTTATTCAACAATGATAAATATCTATAATTATTTTCTGAAACATATTGAAAAAAGATCTAAAGTATTATACATTTTTACAAAGTAGTGAAGTGAGGTAGTTATCTCCGTTCATATTCAACTTATATATTTATTAGATACATATTGAATAATCATATTATAACGCGCTCACTTGTAAGTCTCAACATAAACTTACTTGTTTTGTACTAATTTGTTATTTCATGAAACAACACAGCCAATTCAGTAAATTCAATACAAGGTAAGTTAATACATAAATTAGTACTCAATATACTATTCAAAAAATTTTAGTCTTATGACGTTGCAGGTACAAGATATATTTATTGAAACATTAAATTAACAATATTTAATTACGATGAAGCGGTAAAATCATATAAGCTAATATATTATTTCAATAATATATTATATAGTATACAAATTTATTAATACTAATTCGGAAAAATTTACAAATTAGAAGATAAAATATCAAAAGTTTAGTTTATAACAAGTATTTAACACAGAATATAAAATAATTGTTTTGGACTACCAATGAAAATAGAATAGTTGTTGGTAAATATACTGAAACCTTTACAGTACAAGACAGGAATTCACGATAAATTGTGAATTCTGAAAAAATTGAAGAAAATAGTCAACAAAAGAAGTGATATAAATTAATGTTAGAAATTATTAAAAAATAAAATTTATTATACTCTATAGATCTATGTTAATATTTATTAATATTAGTTCACCTCCTTATTTATTACGTACATTAAAAAACCCGGTCCACATATCTTAATAAGCTGATATTGGTGCACAGTTGCTATGGCGTATAGTCTTGATAATCTTTTCCAAAGACATGATTCAATCCTTATTTATAAATTTAAGTATATAGTTATTACTACTGTTTGCTCTCATTTATGTGGTAGTTTGATGGTACTTTTTACATTCGCCTTTTCTTTGAATGCACTATTTCGTATACATCCCAGTAGAATATGTCACGCATCTTAAAATATTCAGTTTCAAATAATTATTAAGTTAATTCAGTAGTTGTTACATTTGCCCTTTATGTTACATAATTTAATATATATTCTCACTTCCTCGAGACGGCACAAACAGACTTCATTGAGACTTTCGAAAGTAAAACAAAGGCTCTCGCACGCCAGTGTTTAATTTCATAATTTAATATATATATTATTTATCCTCATCATTTAATTTTTCAGAATGTAACAAACAACAAAAGTATTATCTGAAATATTATTTACTAATAGATATTGTGGTGTGATTATTTTAAGAATAAAGTGTCCAAAATTATTTAGAACTTATTTAGTCAAGTTAATTTATTAATAAACATATTTCTTTTGGCGCTTTAATTGAGTGGTTATCAGGTTTAATCATGTCTAATACTTATGCATACTATTAGGACTTAATATTCATTTTATCACATTTTTATTTTTAGGGGAAGCTACATTTTTACTCAGTGCAAACTTACTTTCCTTTCTTTTGCAAAGCATTTCTGACTTAAAAATAAATATCGTAGTGAAATATGTTTCTATCTTTAAAATAGGAGCTTTCAAGTTGTTATGTGACTTCTTAATTTATTGTAACATCTTTTAGATTTTAACAAAATTCGTAAATATATTATTTATCTTCGTTAGTAACTTGACCATCATATAAAGCTCGTTAATATGTATCTCTATAATAATTCTTAAGTAAACCAATAGTTTTTTTAGGTTAAAAATTTTCAACTGCCAGTTACCAGAACTATTACTACTATTATCCAGATAAAGTATTGATAGATTCACAAATCTATTTAGGTGACAAGTTATCAGTTTGCTAATTTGTTGTAGTTTGCAATGCTTATTTAAAGACTTGTGTATAGTTATTAGTTCTCTCTTTCTTCTACTTTTCTTAAAATATGTATTGTCTATCAATTTTAACTGATTTCTTGCGATCACACATTTATATAAATTTATAAATATCATAATCAAAAATATCTCGGTTTTTAAAATATCCGTCCATCAACATCTGCTTTCTTTCAACAATTAAAAATTCTTAATTTTCTAAAGTAAACTACTTTATATATTATATGTCTTGTTACGAAAGATGTTCTGTATATAGATGTCTTCAATATTATCTTTCATAATAATCTGAATGTTGTGATTATGGTTTCGTTGGTTAAATATTTTTCTCGAGATACTTCCAAAGTTTGTTCTTTTATTTTGAAGATAAATTATTTATTATCTGGCAAAGTTATTTAGGTTATTTTTCACTACATTCTTCTATTTGTAATTCAGTTAAGCCTTGCCGATACATTTTTGTGAAACATTAAGATTTTTATATAAATATTTATCGTCTTCTAGCTAATAATTATATATAATATGTCTGTTTAGGCATATTTTTAGTTTATTATATTACCTATGAATATATTTTAGCTGGAAAAATATCTCTATTTTTAAAATATTTGTTTTGTAACTAATTACAGGATACTAATGGAATTTATGTTTAGTATTTCTTACAATACTCAACTATTAATCTTCTATCCTATTAATTAAAGTGACCAGTATATTACACTTATTAATAAAATACTCGATAATGCTATTAAACAATAAGTTACTATGATGAACTAACATACTACCAAAATTATTGTTTCTTGGTATATTCCAACTAATTAATGACATAACATATATATTGTGGATTATTGTTGATTTTATAATTATACAAATGATTGAGGGCTTTACTGTATAAATCTGAATCTTTCCAGATTCTAATGAGATTATTCTTTAGATTTTTAATACCTTTACTATAATTTAACTCCGTAATGCCTGTGTTTTGCAACAGTTGTCGATTAGTAGAGATCCATTAGAAAAACATCTCGTTATATTGATGCCATGGTATATTTGACTATTCTTTCTGTTAAATTTATATTATATCGTTTTAAAATTTATCTAATATTCCTAGCGTAACTTATATATAATTTTCAATATATTAGTATTAAAGCATTAGAGGTGGGTTTTACTCAATACATTATCAATTCATGTAGTACTATTTTACGTTTCATTTCTAAAGTAAAAAGATCAAATTTACCAAATAGAGAGCTCTTAGATTAAGAAGCATAAGCACTTAGATTCAAACAGCGATGAAAACTATTTTATTAACTGGAAAATTATCAACCACAAGAATTATTAAAATATTTAAAATATATTCAATTTTTACTTGGTCGTGTCATAGTAAAATAACTAGTATATAATTATTTATTGCGTTTGGATGTATTGTTGGATTGTTGCTGTTGAGTGAGTCACGTGTGTAATAGAGAGCTAAATATCAGCCATATATCAGAGTATTTATGTTAATTAATAGTTAATTAATAGTCTGTTTCGAATTCTAAAGGCGTGATCAATTATGTAATAATATTTTTGTCACCATGATGAAACGACTCACTTAAAGCACAATCCTTTAATACAATTGTTTGAGCTACATGTTCAGAAAATGATTTTAACACATTTTGTAGTAAAGAATTCTACTCAATTCAAAGAAAACGAAGCTTCATTTATTCTTTTCACATAACATTTATTAAGTTTATTTTATACCGTTAAACGCAAAAGACAAAACGATAAAAAACTTAACAGATTTTATTCAATTGAAAACTACGTATTAAGAATCGTTCAAAGAGTGTTCTAGATTTAAAATGATACAAACAAAATATTATTATTGAATGACCAAAAATCGTCAAAAATAAAACACAGTACTACTGACTTAATGATAGCATACATTGTTACTGGAGAGTTCAATGCACATTAAATACTCAAAAAGCGGTTGTAGAAGCAAATAGATGAAACTACATTATACCCAGGCACTTTATGAGCTATATATAGTGAGCTATATATCAAATATTCATTCTTCAAAATCATCACAATAAAATATGTATACATAATATTACGTTTCCACTCCCAATCAATCATCATGCAACTTAATCATAAAGAAGAATTGCTGAATCACTTTGGATCTTCCCAAAAACTAGAAATACTTGATTTACAGCAAATGGAGAAATTTTTGGCTTTGAATATTCCACCTGATGTTTGGGACGATGCGGTAAATAGAAATTTGTTTTGCTTTAATTAATAATTCGTTTAGCAAACTAAAGAATTTAGATTTTAAAGAAGATGGATACAATATTTCCATCTCGTTTCATTCCTCGCTAACTTAACTGAACTAGTCCTTTCTGAAAATAAAATATCTGATATATCCAGCATTACCAAACTCAAAAACCTGAAGAAACTCGATTTAAAAAGAAATGAAATCGAAGATATTTCCGCACTTTAATCTCTTCCTGATTTAACTCACATTGATTTATCTAATAATAAATTAACTTCATACACACTAACTTTGCCGAATTTAGTAGAATTGTCAATCAGCTGTAACAAACTTCAAGATAAATCTGGGTTATAACATTCTCCAAAATTAGAGAGATTAAATTTGTTTAACACAGAAACCACAGATCTACGTACTATTCCTCATCAGCTATTCGGTTTGAAAAATTTAGACCTAAGTTTTAATAATATTTTGGACATTTCATATCTTTCTAACTTCGTAGATTTGTAAATTTTATAATTAGGTTATAATAAATAGCTTTAAAATATTGGACCTCTCAAATTCTGCACTTAACTAACAGAATTAAGAATTTATGAAACAAATGTGGCTGACATATGGCCTCTACAATTTCTGATAAATCTAAAAACATTTTACATGGATCATACTAAAGTTGTTGATCTGCATCCATTGTAGCACTTACGTAAACTTGAATATATTTCTGCATCTTATGCATGCATAATTGACGTTTCTCCTTTGTCGAAGTTAACTTAATTAAATTTCCTGTATTTTTGGAATAACAAAATTACTAATAGAGAAACACTTAAACACCACTAGAATTTTTTAAAATATAACATATTAGAACAAAAAGTTCCGACAACAGAAGGTCTCAAGTTCTACAGCAAAATTCTCTCTGTTCACAGTTCCCACTAGTAAATAAAAAAGATTATGAACGATAACAAGTTCAGAACGTCTTTGGCTTAGAAGAAGAACTATATTTCAATAATGCTGAACAATTAGATATAAACTATGAATAAACAAGTTGATATGTTAATCCAGATAGTTCAAAATTCAATCACGTATTTGGACTCAGATAAAATTATATGAAATAAGATATTTGTTCACATAAAATGAAAATGAATGAGAGAATGTTTTAAATAACGATTGTCATATTAAATATATTTAAAGTTTTAACTAGATATACGATAATATTATTGGTTTATATATATCACTTCCTCGAGACGGCACAAACAGACTTCATTGAGACTTTCGAAAGCAAAACATAGGCTCTCGCACACATATTTCCACTTTCAAAACTGGCTCAACCAGTCATTTATGCTTGGTTATTAGCTTCATTTTATGGTTGTACAAGAGTACTTAATTCGGAAAATATTTATTAAATATTTTAATGAATTACAGTCAAATTATTTTTTCAAAAATTTTTATACAAGTCATTTTTTACAAAATGATGGAAATATTCGCATTTTGGACTCTTTCTTAGTCTCAGTTTTGTCCTGAACTTTATTTTAATAAAATATCACGTGAAAAATTAGTTCGTCCTCTCACATTTTCTTTCAACCTATTGAATAAATTAGTTTCTAATACCTAAATAAAAAGCTTATTCGAGCAAACATTACAAATATGGGATCAAAGATCATTTAAACGCTTTCAGTGTTGAAAAATAAATACTCTTATATTTTTATCAACATAGTTGATACAAATCAGGTTAATCGGTTATTGTAATGTACACATTATTGTTCTAACATTTTCTAACGTTCCTGAAAACGAATACTTAGTACTTTTTAGAAATGTAACTGCCTTTCATTTGAACTCAAAATGCATGGAATCGTCAATATGTTACACTTTACATAATTAACAGAAGAATAAGTTGCATTGCAGACAGAAAATATATACATTTGGCTTGTTGCATAAACTGCAGGTTCCTTTTTCCTTTTTCAACTGCGGCTTTTTGCCTTTAAGCTTTTACTATTTCGAAATCAATGACACGACCTGTTTATAAACATTTCTGAAGAACAAGTCTCGAGTTTTAAAAACTGTGTCAATGATCAACTTTGTGATTTCGATTTTCGTCAGAGATTTGGTTTTGTATTTTTCGAACTCTATAGCTATTTGTTAAATATCGTCCTATGTTAACGAATCGGAGAATTGATTCTGCTGGTAGGTTGTATTAAAATACGATAGCTGACATGTTATCAGTTTGTTAATTTGTCGTAGTTTGCAATGCTTATTTAAAGACTTGTGTATAGTTATTAGTTCTCTCTTTCTTCTACTTTTCTTAAAATATGTATTGTCTATCAATTTTAACTGATTTCTTGCGATCACACATTTATATAAATTTATAAATATCATAATCAAAAATATCTCGGTTTTTAAAATATCCGTCCATCAACATCTGCTTTCTTTCAACAATTAAAAATTCTTAATTTTCTAAAGTAAACTACTTTATATATTATATGTCTTGTTACGAAAGATGTTCTGAAAATAGATGTCTTTAATATTATCTTTCATAATAATCTGAATGTTATGATTATGGTTTTGTTGGTTAAATATTTTTCTCGAGATACTTCCAAAGTTTGTTCTTTTATTTTGAAGATAAATTATTTATAATCTGGCAAAGTTATTTAGGTTATTTTTCACTACAATCTTCTATTTGTAATTCAGTTAAGCCTTGCCGATACATTTTTGTGAAACATTAAGATTTTTATATAAATATTTATCGTCTTCTAGCTAATAATTATATATAATATGTCTGTTTAGGCATATTTTTAGTTTATTATATTACCTATGAATATATTTTAGCTGGAAAAATATCTCTATTTTTAAAATATTTGTTTTGTAACTAATTACAGGATACTAATGGAATTTATGTTTAGTATTTCTTACAATACTCAACTATTAATCTTCTATCCTATTAATTAAAGTGACCAGTATATTACACTTATTAATAAAATACTCGATAATGCTATTAAACAATAAGTTACTATGATGAACTAACATACTACCAAAATTATTGTTTCTAGGTATATTCCAACGAATTAATGACATAACATATAAATTGTGGATTATTGTTGATTTTATAATTATACAAATGATTGAGGGCTTTACTGTATAAATCTGAATCTTTCCATATTCTAATGAGATTATTCTTTAGATTTTTAATACCTTTACTATAATTTAACTCCGTAATGCCTGTGTTTTGCAACAGTTGTCGATTAGTAGAGATCCATTAGAAAAACATCTCGTTATATTGATGCCATGGTATATTTGACTATTCTTTCTGTTAAATTTATATTATATCGTTTTAGAATTTGTCTAATATTCCTAGCGTAACTTATATATAATTTTTAATATATTAGTTTTAAAGCATTAGAGGTGGGTTTATATTTAATATATTATAAATTCAGGTAGTACTATTTTACGTTAAAAAGATGAAATTTACCAAATAAAGAGCTAAATATCAGCCATATATTTGAGTATTAATGTTGATATTAATAGTCTATCACATAATTCTATTAGCGTGATCAATTATGCTATAATATTTTGGTCACCGTGATGAAACGACTCACTTAAACTCAATCACCATTACTCAATCGTTTGAATTGTAAACTTGTTCAGAAAATGATTTTAACAACACATTTTGCTCAATTGAAAGTAAAGAATTCTTCACATTTCAAAATAGACGAAGCCTAAGATAGTTTTCAAGTTAACCCGTTAAACGCAAAAGATTAAACGATTAAAAACTGTTAAGTTTTTATTCAATTTGAAACTGTGTCCAATTAAAACTCGTTCATAAATGATTCTGGATTTATAAACGATACGAACAAAATATAAATATTATTATTGAATGACGTCAAAAATATTCAAAAATGAAATAGATCTTGTACATAGGTGTATCTAAAACTAATGTTCATTTACATATATATATGAACTTATATCTTATATTTTCTTATATTTTATATTTTCTTATATTTTATATCTTGTACAAGTGTATGTGTAAGGATTCTTCACCATATCAAGTGTTTAACTCTGTTTAACATATTTTAAACATTTTGTTTACTTAAATATAAAATATAATACACAATAATGTAACTGACACAATATTTACGCGTTTACACTTTTTTACAAATTTAAACAAATAATAATGTAAAAGTCAAAAAAATAATTTTTAATATCACTTTCTAGTAAAACAATATTATATAATGAAGCCACTTCATATATGATATAAATATTACTTTCAACACAATTAAACTGCTTCACTGATAACACTCTAGTGGTGTTATCAAAATAGTCCAGAAAGCCCACATTCACAGCACAATTATTGACTCTTAAGACCAAGGACTACGTTGTTTGCCAATCTCTTATTGGATCCTCGTTCACGATTTCTCTTTACTTCGGGGCCTTCGTATACACATATCCTACAAGCTAGACTCTTTCTGGAGCTATTTCACTCACATTCCCATGTACAGATGTGAACCACTGCGACGCTGCTTTTTCCGCTACTTCTGCTTCTTTCAAGCTCACTTTTCCAGACACGAACACCATCGTTGAAGACGCGATATCTGTCTTCAAGATTGATAAATACAACCGACTCGAGTGTTTATCTAATCCCTCGATATCTTACACTGGCGCAACTAGTTCTTTTTAAATCAAGGCCACTGCTGGCAACTGTGAAATGCAAATTAGGCAGAACACGAACGCCGTGGTGAAGCTCTTGGTGTACCCAGATTTCGTAATTCAGAAATCTTTCTCATTGGCTTCTGTTACTTAACTTTCTGATCTGTTTGTTAACATGGTTGTAAACTGTGACACTGACTTCATTGGCTCAGAAAAACGTGTGTGTTAAAGGATTATGCAGACTTTTTAGGAGAACTATAATAATAAGGCTGAACTCACGGTTTCTCTTCCAGCAATCGTTCCAGGACCGGACGCAACATACAGTAGATAATCTGTTTTCTCTTTGTATACGAAGATAACAGCTATAACTTCATCTTTTGTAAATTAGTTCGATTGCTTCACTTCAAGTCAGGCCGTTTTCTTCACAAGAGTTGTGAGAGTAACAAATGTAATCAACAATAGCGCTGTGAATTGCATTTTACCATTTGACCAGTTTATTGGAGATGCAGATCAAACAATTAGGTTATTAAGAGTAACAGATACAGATGGATCAGCAGCTGAATTCCAATTTGTAACCGATTCAAAGCAAATTCAAGTTGTACGCACCTGGATGGAGTGTTCGCATGATCTTAACGGAGAAGAAACGTGCTTGAGTAACATCTAAAAGGTACTAAAAATGAAGGCGCCTGTTGGTATCCTGTCCAGAGAATTCATTAAAAACGGGTAAATGGTTAAGCAAGTACAAACTGCTATAACAACAAGAGCTACGACGCACGATAGTTCTGTAGTCACGCTGAATGACAAACACGTTTGCATCACCACAACGAACCACAAAGAAGCCAATGAATACGCCTAAATTAGAGTTGATTTCATGATTGGAGAACCTCACTTCTAACCAACATAACACACAGAAGTGCTCACTGTTAGAGGATAAATTTTATTCCCTGGATATGGCAAGGTAAATGGCGATTGGGGTCGGTACTGCTTTAATTTTGAGCTAACTGAGGAACAAAATATATTGTATCACAAGTTTTACTAGAACAGAAAATACGCTAATGCTCTGGTCACGTTTATCACAACCATTTTACCAAGTGATAAATTAACTATTGAGCATACTCAGACAACTATCAACTACATGTATGTTTTATCAGCAGTTTTGATTTTAGCCTCTGTCATCTGGTATTTCTTCTCAATCAGGGACTTGAAATGAGCACATTTGGAGTGATTCTCAAATATATTTTAATACCTGATACCTACCGCTCCATAATATGGAAAATATTCAGCCGTACATGCCTTAGCTTCCTTAACTCTTTATTTCAAGTAATTCAATTCGTTTATTATTTACAGCCTATAAAGCTGGAGCGACTCATTAAAAGCCGTTTCAAAAGTTTACATTATATATTATGGACCACAAGTAGAGATTATGTGAGGAGGCTTGACGTGTGAGATCGTCGTGTGAGATATTTGGTTAGAGAAAAATGTGTAGTTTTTTGATCTTGTTTTAGATAGGAAAGGAAATAAACATAAAGAAAATAAATGAGATTATAGAATATTTAAACATTAAACTAAATAATGAGACGTAATTTACATTAATTTACGGGATGGTGCATTCATATTTGAAAATTAGTAACATTCATATTATTTTGCAAATACCCCATTAGTTATTCATTTTTTAATATACTCAAAACGAATTTAGAAACCATTTTCTACTCTCACTGGTTCAGCAGGTCGCTGATTTTGTTCCTGACGTTGATTTCCCGTTTAATTTCGACCAGAATGAAGAAGAGGTTCACGGTCGCGACCAGTTCGTGCACCTGAATGTGGCACAGTTTCTTAATCAAAGTTATCTGCACGAAAGTCAACAGACCGAGGAAAATGATCTTTACCATTGACCAGATCGAGTTCTTTATGTACTGCTTCGAATTCAACTCGAACTCAACAGATTTTGAAGCGATTTTGGTCTTCGTCAGCTCGGACTACTCGGCCGAGCAGGATTTTAAGGATCTGGTGAGCTTGCGCAGCTTCTGCAACTCCTTCTTCTTTGAAAATACCAGCTTGAACAAGAAATGATTCACCAAAACCGTGAAAATGGTAATAGACAACATCAACTACTACTCAGGCAAATTAGTCAGCTGAGAACAATAATGCTCTACAATGGGCTACATTGAAGTGAAAAATAGATTTCATTTAAATACTAGCGTAGGGCTTAAATATATTAAATATAATCATATCAAGTCATTGTTTTCATTATTTGGAACGAATGGACAAGTAACTGTATCTAATTCTGGTGCATATACAATAGTTAGTGGAATATCCGGACACAATTCTTTGAACGCTGGAACTGATTGAATATTAATTTCTTACGGAATGAGTTATTTATACTCCTCGCCTTTTTCTAATCCACCCATCTTCTATAATACAATCTTAAACCACAGAAAAAACTATTATGATAAGAATGATTACCCCAGCAATAATGGGAATAATATAAGAGTCATCATCACTACTTGAGCTCATATGGATTGGAATCAAATTCTATTTCGCTTCATTTTGTTAAAACTGTTTGTTAAATTAATCAATTTTTAATTATCATTCTTAAACAGTTTTGATTATGAGATAAGATAATGATAATTTTATACTTCTTAAATATGCATACATCAAGTTACTTATCATGAGTCAGCTCATATATATACTTTAATATGTATCCAAATTAAATCATACAATAAATGATTCACTTAACTGTATCAATTTAACGATTCAATCTTTTATATCTTCTTTTATCACAAATCCAAACTTAGAACACTAACCTTACCTATATTAACTAATCTCATTATCACGTCATCTTCAAAGTTTGTGAGTCTTCTCTAACGCAGACAACTTGAACTAACAATATTGATGCTATTTTATTATAACCTGATCATTCAATATTTTAAAAAAATAAACTATATAATCGATAATTATGTTACCATACATTTCACTATCATGAATATTCATAAATAATAATTCATATCAGGTTGTTTTCATAGTTTGGAACATAATAATTACCATATGTTACTGTGTCAAGTTCTGGCGCATATATGATAGTTATTGGAATATCAGGACATAAATCCTTGAATACTGGAACTGCCTTAATCACATCTTCCTATGGTATAAGTTATTTCTTTTCTTCATTTTTTTCCAATCCGTCCATCTTCTTCAAACAATCATAAATAAATGCGAAAACTAATATAATTGCACTAATAATCCCACCGATAATTGCAATTGCGTCAGAATCACTATCATCGCTACTTTTGTTCATATGGATTGGAAATTAAATATTCTATTTATTTTATGTACTTAGATTAATTTAAAGAAATACATTCTTAGTGAATCATAATTGAGATTTGGATCATTTAAAGATAATTGTTTTTAAAATATATTTGTATCTGAATTTCTTTGCAAAGTTTTATAATTATGCAATCGAGCTGTGTAGGCTATGTGGTACATTAACAAAACAATATGACTGTTTATAAAATGATTCACTTAACCCAAAATTATTCTAGCTCAACCTTTGGTCCTTTGAATTCTTTTTAAATCGATTTTTACTATGTCATTTTTAATAAATTTGCGATACCTCATCTTCTAGGATTGTCACTCTGAATAACCTCCTCAGACAACCTAAGTTAGTTCGGCACTTGAACTAACATTGTTGACCTCGGAAATTATCTTTGTAACTATCTTTGGGATGGCTGGTATGAATCTTGGAACAAGCGTATCAGCAGCAACGCGTAGTGCTACTAAGTTTAGAGCAGGGAATAATGTCATAAAATAAATCAATTTAATTATTCCATACGTTCTAATAAGTATATAAGCAACTCACTTAACAGCAAAACTTAAAGAAACTGTATCAATTTCTGGAGGATAAATTACGGAAATTGGCATTGAAAATTGTTATTAAAAATGTTATTAATTAATTTATTGATTTGTTTAACTAGCTTCATCGTTTGATTTGAGTTATTTATATTCTATTTACTATTAACAGTCTACTTATATAGAATCACAAACCAATACAAAAACTATTATAATTACGATAGCTATTACCACAATTATTATTATGGCTTCATTAGTTGTAATCATCTGAAGTGGTAGTTGTGCAATATTTTGTGTTATTTATACAGAATACTCTCATTTATATAACAATAGAAAAAGCGTAGTTGTACTATAATTCATTATCCAAATACTAGCATTAAAAATATAATGAGAACAATTTATATCCATCATTAAATAGAATCGCTTTAAATATAACAAATTCAAATCAGGTTGTTTAAAAAGTTATCCGGAGCAACATTTGAAACGGTGTCTATTTCCGGATAAACTAAAGTAACTGGAACTGGAACAAACGGGCAAAGTTCCTAAATAATCTGAGGCGCTTTTTAAATTGTGATTTCATTCAGAAGGAATTTTAAGCGCTCATCCTATTCGTATGTTCTCTTCTTCATGCACTCACAAATTACCACGCTAAGCAGAATAATAGCCGTCAGTACCCCAGCTACTATAGTTATCGCGTTTATTGTGTCAGCATTATCACTCTGGCTCATGTGAAATGGAATATAAATATGTTATATATTACCTAATTAATTGAATTCAGTTAGTAATTAATTTAAGAAATTCATGCACCATGTAATAAATATATTTTAATACTATATTGCAACACAATCAACAAAAAAAACTGAGCTGTGGAAAGATCATGATTGTACTGTACTTAAACTTGTAAAAAGATAACCATTGCATATAAGTGTAGTTGTATATGGTAACTATAACAGCGATTTGAGAAAAACACTTATTAATTATATATTAAAATCTCATCAGCAAAGTTAAATCATATGATTATATAAGGTATTACTTGATTAATAAAATTACTTGATTTGGTTAGTCTAGCTGACAATAATTATAGAAATTTTATTATCAGTATAATATTTGAGATGGAAGTTAAATACGACAATTATAACAAATTATTTTAAATACCTATATAATTAAATATTTAATTACAAACAAGTTTCTTATTTAGTTTACACGTTGTTAAAATAAATATATATTTCATTAATATTTGAGTAACAATGCGAAACCTGAAATGATCGATACAATATTTGTTTTAATTATTACTAATATATCATATTGAATCAACATAACTGATGAAGCAAGTCTATGATTTTCAATTTATGATTAAATCTGTTTATTCTTCGGATTGATTTAAGAGTAGTGAATCACGTTAGATTATGCTATATAACTGGATAAGCTGACAAAGTTAACAGTTACCTCACACTTTATTCCCTAGTTGTATTGAATTCATTTATATAATATTGATGGAATTTATTATTACTTGTTCCAATTACTGGATTACCGCCTCATTTTATGCTTGAATCTTTCAGATAATTTTATTTGATTCCATACGGGAGGATGTTCCAGTTTCGCTTTCCATTCAAAGTTATAATTAACATAGTTAGTAGTTTCCTTAACTACCACAATAAAATTAAATTATCTTATTAATGATAACTCTAATATAATTTATACTCACTATAAGATAATAACGGACAATTTCAATTTTAACAGAACAAAATAAGTTTTTAAACACTAATGAAAACATTAAAATTTCTATAGAACTAACGAATCTAGTTGTATGCGATATATTTACGACTATTTGGATTTTGATTAATTACGATAGTCAAGATATCATAAAAGTTGACATTATTTGGTTGGAGTGGATTTTAGTAAGAACGCATATTTATATGTGAGTATTATAAATATAATAAAATTTCATTTAAAATGGTACCAAAATGCACATACTGTCATGTGTAATTAAAAGAAGAAACAAAAACTGTAAAATTATTAAAATATGTATTATATTATATGATTTGGATAATGTTAAGATACAGGAACTTCAAATATGCTGTTTACAACAGTTATTTAAAATACATATGTATACATATTATGTATGGAAAATATAAATGAAAGTTACTATAATGCAATTTACACATTAATTTTGTTCAATCATACACTTTTGTTGTTTTATTTTTTCTCGAAAGAAATATATAAAATGTACTAAATTCATTATATATTTTCGTAGATGCAATCACTTCCATAACGGAGGCAAATCAACAAAGTCGTGTCCAAATACATCGCTTTGTGCCAAAACTACGAGCACGAGAGCTGAAACGAGCCCAATCGCTGACAAGGCCAAATCAACTTTAAACTTCTTCATGTCTTTCAAGTGTTTCTTCTCAACCACTTATTTAAGCCAAACAGGAAAGACTTCAAGCGGTCTTTACATGAACCAAAGAGGATAGCTCAACATGCCGAATATCAATAAATAGATCCATGATGAGAAGGCATTTATCCAACTGTGGTTGTTCTCAATTTCTTAGTTCAGGGCAGTCACATATGGAAAATTTCTTGGCGCTGCGTGATTTATAAATGCATAATGGAGAATATATATAGGCATTAGTAGTCTAGAGATTTCATCAATTATAGTTTACCAAAAAGGTGTGAATTTCGGAAATGGAATTAAATCGCACATTAAGAAAATTGAGTAAGGTACATGTGCCCACGCTCCTTATCCACATCTACACATAAATACCCAAAGATAAATAAAAAACATTGAAAGTATCCACCTAAATATTAAACTACGTAAATCTTTGCGGTAAGCTAAATTGATTAACATATTTCCTTTTTTAGTTGTACATAATAGATATCTGAACCAATAACAAATAGTTCCTATACTATACGCTGTTATATCTCTGCACGCTGGAGCTAATAGTTCCAGTAACAAAGATGAGATAAAAGTAATAAATAGAAACGGAATTATCCAAAATAACTATTTATTTGTAGATTTCTGCAAAAAGTATCCAATAAAGAAAAATCCATAAAATATGAATTCTGTATTGAATAATTATTAACTAAACCATGCAGATTCAGACACAGAAGGAGCATTTCGTGGTCTCCATGGTAGATATATTGGAAGGTACCAATCTAACCAATATGTGCTATTTTTAGCTTACCAAGGGCGATAATATACATCTCTTCCATTTTCTCCGAAAACCCAATATAAAAACGGAGCGTAGCCTAAACCCAAAACCAATAGAATGCCATGAGTTTGAAAGTATCTCTTTGTATATTGATATAAAAATGCTTTAATGAAACCTTTCGTAGATTGTTTGTGAGTTTCATAGAGTAATTTCATTGTTTACATGCTAAATATTGCAGCAAACACAAAGAATACCTTTACAGCTGCACCACCACTAACCACAAATGGATGTGGAATCAATGCAGTTGCAATTGATTATTCAGTGTACGAATATGGAGTTATATGTGCTACTATGACGATTATACACATCCAACATCTTTAAATATTTATCCAATACGAAAGCTTAGGGCTTATTATGTTATACCTTTTACTTTGCTGTATAACCTATGTTTAGTGTTATTTAATATCAGCTTTTTCTTGTGAAACTGTATCAATGTCTTAAAACATTATATCATTTGCTTTTATCATGTTAATATAATGGAGTGAAAATATTTAAGATAATCACATTTTTAGTCAATATTTTAGAACATTTTACTACTTTTAAAGTTATACTATACCTAATCTAGAATTTATTCACAGTGCTGCACTCAAACTATAATATAATTTGAAAAAATACAAATAAAATATATAACATAAAATCCCGCTCATTTCAGTCTTCCACTCCACTTCCTGTTATGACTGATTCGCCTAATGCAAGAAGGCTTACACTCAACGAAAGAAAAGTGATGTAAAATATGTGATAAATTGGACCGCAAACCCTGTGAACAAAGTAATACATTGCAAAATCTATGAAATGTAGCCTTTCAACGGTTTATCGCCTTCTCGATCATATTGAAGAAACCGGAAGGCTTGAAGCTATATATCTCTACCACGGTGTAGTAAAATTCGACAAAGCTGAGACCTGTGTGTTGCTGAACATAGCTCGTGCTAATAGGTTTCAAAGCAGACGCTTCATCGCCCAAAGATATCAAGCGCTTCGTGGGATTACGATCTCATTGACATCAGTAACTCGTATCCTGGCCAAATACAGTTTAAGCTACTACATTGCTAAATGTAAACCGCTTTTGACCGATATTCACAAAAAGGCTCGGATGGATTTTTCTCGGATGAACTATCATCAACCACTTGAGTACTGGAGGACTTTTATGTATACGGATGAGTGTTGTTCACGTTGCTACTAGAACAGGTAGTAAAAGGTACAAGGAACGAAAGAACAAGAGTGGGATCCGTCACTTTTTGTCCGAAGTGTAAAATCGGGTAAATTTAGTGCAATGGTCTGGGGCGCTATAACGTATGGACATAAGAGCCGATTGTGGATTATGCCGTGCGGGACCACCATGACTTCGATTGTCTATTCTCAAGTTATTGATGAAGTTGCACTTCCATTTCTCAAAAAATATGAGTTAAAGTTCCAACAAGACAATGCCCCTATACATACAAGTAAGTACATGCGTGCCTATTTTGCGGAGAATAACATAACTCTCTATCCCTTCCCAGTTATGAGCCCGAACCTAAATCATATCAAACACTACTGGAACTTGTTGAAGGCTAACATATTTCCAGAAGGATGCACGTCCTGGAACGAATTCGTTGACTAAGTGAAGAGGGCGTGGCATGATATTCCACATGAAATAATCAACAATCTAATTAACTCCATGCCAAGAAGACTCGAAGCAGTAATTATGTAGAATGGTGATGCAACTAAATATTGAGATGATATATTAATATAAACAAATGTATGAAATTAATTACTAAGAATAAATATTCGCCTATTTCCCAGTCTTGATGGTTACCACAGTATATACAATGCTTATAGAACTGAATCATATAAAATATACAGATTTTGTAAAGCAACTTAAATTTAAAATTATATTTTAATACTTTAAGTATTATTTGTCAAACTGGAACAAAGTTTTTTAACTTTAAATGAATTTAGTATAAATTAGAAAAGTATACATATCATTATGTTTGTACACGAGAAGTAAGTTCTATACCTTTCATTATCAGTTCTATTATGTCAGTTCTATTTAACTATTCTATGATTCTTATTGTAAGTTAAATTGTATTATATTTCAGAATGTTCACACCTTTTTCATTCTATGAGTAATTAATAATCACCAATATCGTAAATCAATAATTCTTATAATGATTAAATTGATACTATTGCATTAAGCTGTGAAGACACGTCGCTTTTACGTGACAAAAATTAAAAGTACAATATTATTAGCCCAAGACTATCATACTGGATTAACATCCAAAGATGTTGGATGTGTATTATTGTTATTGTTGCTCATATAACTCCTTCATCTTATTATGAAAAATCCATCGCTACTGCATTGATTCCACACCCATTTGTGGCACATGGAAGAGCAGCTGTTCGTATGTTTTTTGTGTTCGCAGCTATATTCAGTATGAATTCAGTATAAAATTTGTATGAGAAACATCAAGATTCTACTAAATAGTTCACAAAAGCATTGTTATATCAATACACAAAGAGATACTTTCAAACTCATGGTATTCTATTGATTTTGGGTTTAGGCTACGCTCCGTTTTTATATTGGGTTTTCGGAGAAAATGGAAGAGATGTATATTATATGCCTTGGAAACAATATAAAAGATATTGGCTGACGTGGTTCCTTCCTGTGTATCTTCCATGGAGAGATGAAGGTGCACAATATATTTCAGGATCAGCTTGGTTCAATTAGCAGCTTGCGAATAACGAATTTTTCTTTTACTGCTTCTTTTATTTAGGTTACTTTTTGAAAAAAGTAGTCAATAATTAATTAGTATGGGCAATTATATTTTTGGTTGTAACTACAATAATCACTAATTTACTTGAAGAACTTGCTCCTGGCTGTCGCTATATTCGTAATTATTGTTTTGGAGTTGGATGTTATTGGTTTAGATATATTCTTACCTCTACAAAATATGGATAATCAATTATAAAATTATCATATTCAAAATGTAACTAACTATTAGTTTATAGATGGATAATAACTATTTTCTTCATCTATTTGTGGTTATTCATGTGTAGGCTTCCTGGGAATATTCCCCAATGGGCACATGTACCTTACTCAATTTTCTTAATGTGCGATTTAATTCCATTTCCGAAATTCACACCTTTTTGGTAAACTATAATTGATGAAATCTCTAGACTACTAATGCCTATATATATTCTCCATTATGCATTTATAAATCACGCAGCGCCAAGAAATTTTCCATATGTGACTGCCCTGAACTAAGAAATTGAGAACAACCACAGTTGGATAAATGCCTTCTCATCATGGATCTATTTATTGATATTCGGCATGTTGAGCTATCCTCTTTGGTTCATGTAAAGACCGCTTGAAGTCTTTCCTGTTTGGCTTAAATAAGTGGTTGAGAAGAAACACTTGAAAGACATGAAGAAGTTTAAAGTTGATTTGGCCTTGTCAGCGATTGGGCTCGTTTCAGCTCTCGTGCTCGTAGTTTTGGCACAAAGCGATGTATTTGGACACGACTTTGTTGATTTGCCTCCGTTATGGAAGTGATTGCATCTACGAAAATATATAATGAATTTAGTACATTTTATATATTTCTTTCGAGAAAAAATAAAACAACAAAAGTGTATGATTGAACAAAATTAATGTGTAAATTGCATTATAGTAACTTTCATTTATATTTTCCATACATAATATGTATACATATGTATTTTAAATAACTGTTGTAAACAGCATATTTGAAGTTCCTGTATCTTAACATTATCCAAATCATATAATATAATACATATTTTAATAATTTTACAGTTTTTGTTTCTTCTTTTAATTACAATTTATATTCCATTTCACATGAGCCAGAGTGATAATGCTGACACAATAAACGCGATAACTATAGTAGCTGGGGTACTGACGGCTATTATTCTGCTTAGCGTGGTAATTTGTGAGTGCATGAAGAAGAGAACACGAATAGGATGAGCGCTTAAAATTCCTTCTGAATGAAATCACAATTTAAAAAGCGCCTCAGATTATTTAGGAACTTTGCCCGTTTGTTCCAGTTCCAGTTACTTTAGTTTATCCGGAAATAGACACCGTTTCAAATGTTGCTCCGGATAACTTTTTAAACAACCTGATTTGAATTTGTTATATTTAAAGCGATTCTATTTAATGATGGATATAAATTGTTCTCATTATATTTTTAATGCTAGTATTTGGATAATGAATTATAGTACAGCTACGCTTTTTCTATTGTTATATAAATGAGAGTATTCTGTATAAATAACACAAAATATTGCACAACTACCACTTCAGATGATTACAACTAATGAAGCCATAATAATAATTGTGGTAATAGCTATCGTAATTATAATAGTTTTTGTATTGGTTTGTGATTCTATATAAGTAGACTGTTAATAGTAAATAGAATATAAATAACTCAAATCAAACGATGAAGCTAGTTAAACAAATCAATAAATTAATTAATAACATTTTTAATAACAATTTTCAATGCCAATTTCCGTAATTTATCCTCCAGAAATTGATACAGTATCTTTAAGTTTTGCTGTTAAGTGAGTTGCTTATATACTTATTAGATACATATTATATTAATAATATTTTAATAAACATCGAATGAATTTAATATTTCAATCTAAAGGCCTTCATATTATGATGTTTCCCTAATTATTAAATACTGGAAAATTATTAACAGTGTCTATTTCAGGTGGATATATAGCAGTTACTGGCATTTAATCATTTAAGATCACCTTTTGTTTAATAATTATTTAATCATCATCAACATCATCAGAAAGAAGTTTTTGTTATTCATCTACTGCTTATTAAGGATTAATTTCCTTATAAGTTTCGTAGATCCATATAAAAACAAGTATGATTGTACTTATTATTCCAGCAATTATTGATATAGTATCACTTACGCTCATTTGAAGTGGAAGATATTTTTAATATGTATGTTAATATACTGTATAATAACTATTTTCAACTTTTAAGATAAATAAAAAGCGTAGTTGTATTATATGATATGATACGGATTATAAATGATACTTTTCCATTCTTTAATATTATTCTTAGGCGCAGTGTTAAACTATAGTTAAATTATTTTTAACGTAGTTGTATCACGAATATCGACTAATTGTACTATTATAATTGTACTATCATGGACATATTTTTGAAAATAATGTCTGTCAAATGTTATAATGACTCACTTAACTGTTATCATCAATGTGTAAAATAAATGCTTTTATTTATTTTCACAGTTGTCGAGATTCCCGAACAATAAAAGTTAAAATGTTTTTAAAAAGAAAAACTAATTCAAATAAACCGGTTTTAGAAACGGCCCAACAACAAAAAGTGAAATAAAAGGGCACAAATCATTTTTGTGAACGGCGTTTTCATTTGAATAGATTATTTGCGATTCGCGTTAGTTCCTTTTTCTTCAATTAATAATTTATTCAAATTATTAATGGTGTATAAATAGGGTTGTAAGGTTACCAATTAGGTTACCAATTATTAATTTACTATATATTATTTGATAAAGATGCACATATAAGTACTATATGATTACTTGCATTATGAATCATTATGATTACGAAAAAATTAGTTTTTAAGCGTAAATAAATAATGAGTAGTAGGATAGTTATTACTTTTTTTGATAGAATATGAATTATTTATGAAAATATTATTACTAAAATTGCTATTATATACCATTGTACTCTGTATCGATTACAATTAAGAAATGTATATGTATAAATAAATTTAATCAACAAATACATTTAAATCATAAATAAATAATTTTTGTTAATCATTTGTACACACAAATGCTTTAAAAAGTATAATAGAGTTCATCCCACCTCACATTAAATACTTATAATCATGTGTTTTACTAACAATATTATCCAACAATATACTATAACGATAATTAATGAATAACTTCAAAATATTATAATATTACACAACTTAACTCACATCTCAAATATATTGATGAGTGATAATACCATATATGGTTGGGTGTTTGGTGGGATACTTGCAATTATAATATTTTGGATATTTGTTAGTGAATGCAAAAAGAGTGCAAACAAATAGGAAAGAGATGATGAATAAAAGTTATTAAGTAAGTAACCAGAAAATGTTGAAACAGATCAAACTTAAATATTCACATGCTCTGAACTACACACAGATACCTCAGATATACAATTTATTCCCTTCGAAAGCTATGCACCCTCACATTTATTTAGTGAGATGATCTGAATAAGAATTAGCTATAATTAAATTATATATTAAATTAATTTTATAGATATTTTAATTTAAATAACTTATTTACCAGTCGAAAATATATTAAATACAATTTTTCTATAAAGTATTAAATAGCGATTCTATGCTTCTTCTAAAGATAATAATGAAAAATGATCATAAAATGTATTTAAACACTTTTATTAAATGTTTGTATTGTTGATAAGGCTACAGTTATTGTTTGTTTGATTTTTTACTTTTCTCTGAATTTTCCCTTTTCACAGCAATCTATCACATAAGATGTTTAGAATTGAAAACTATTAAAACAATATTCGCCTAAAATACTATTTCGGAGGAAATTATTAAAATATACGTTTTAAAAATATCTGGTATTCGAAATGATCATGTATATATTTACTGTTCATATTATTATGTTATCGCTTTTAGATTGTGAAAGATAATTTTATAATTTATACTAATGTTACTGTTTACTCAAACGTAAATATAATATTTTTAAATAATAGCAAAACCCAATAACACACTACATACTTTAATTCCACTTCATATGAGTAATATTGAAGATAGTGACATATAAGGTTTGGTAATAATATCCGGAATAGGAAGCATAATTGCTATTATTATAGTATCTGTCAGAGAGTGCAAAAAGAAAGAGATGAAATAATAATAACTAGAATAGTAAGACACGCTGGTAACAACTGATATAACTGTTCCCAAGATTTAAACAGCATCTGAATTCAAATAATTATGTCCAGTTGACATAATACCTATATACCCTGAAAATAATCCAAATAGTAACATTGAAGTTCAAAATAATTTACAGATACAATTTGATATGATAATTTGACTTGTGTCTTGAGGTGATATATTGTATACTTTAAATTTTGCATGGCCATCAAAACATGGCTATCAAAACTTATAGCTCATATTAAAAGACAAATAAGAATAGATAGACTTAGATCAATAAATTAAAAATGGATCCTATCATCTTATAAATAGATCTTAATGAAATAATAAAAATATTTCTTTATTTATAACCTGATAAATAATATATATTTAATAAACGATTATCATATATCAAGTAAATTCTTTTGTCCATTTGCTTGTTCCTGAGAGTACGCATTTTGCGCGCGAACTTAGGGGATCATACCACTGTTCATCATTTGTGGTTGAATCAACAAAGTTTAGCGTTCGAGGTTGTTCTTCTTGCAGCAAGCAACACAGCATCCAATGCAACAGCCAATACAGGCGAGAATTGAAACGCCAACGATGGCAACTATCAGCCAGATCCACCATGCAATTTTAGATGCGTCAAAGCAACAATATACGCCGCTGTTATCGCTACAATCGTTTGGACAATTGAGGGTACAATCGAGATAGAAATCATAGCACTGCATTAAATTATGAAAATGCGGAGTGTTATAATCTTTACACTATATATAAATGATTTATTGTTATATATAAAAAAGCTCAACATTAGGGTTATTATTATTTATTTTTGGAACCTTAACTTTGTATCTTTAATTTCAATTTCTAGTTAACTCAAAAATTCGAGCATAAGTGGGAAATGAAATATTAATTAGAATTTGATAGTTAAAAGACTTTGGTTAAGGTTAATAATTTATAGGTATACTATTAATATTATTCATTTAGCTGTGTAGATATAAATATTTTATATATCACTCATTTTTCAACACTTTCACTTTGTTTATTACTAAATAGATTTGAATTTTCTTTAGATTTTGATTTTGAGGACACTACAAGATTTGAGGAAGCTAATTTTTGAGTTGTTGACGATTCTTCTTCTAACGGTTTCATTGGCTCCATAGGAAGTAGTTCAATGCGGTCATGATCTTTATGCTCTTCTTCTCCTTCAACATTTTAGGCCATGTGAAGTAAAATGTGCTTATGTTTGTTTATTTGCGGTATTAAAAATATGTAGCCGATACACCCTCTTAGTATGTGCGCATATATGATTATTTCGTTAAAATCTACTTTCTTATCTCGGATAAAGCTCAAAACGAACACAATTACTCCATATGCGTAATCTATAGCTGTTATAATAATAGTTATATGCTTCTTTTTAGACGCAACTTACAAGGCTTCAAGAAAAGCGCGCCCAGTACCAAGTAAACTGATTATTGGAACCAATTTTATCTTTTTGACAGACTCAGCGTACTAATAAATAGTTGCCTGGGTAGAAAATTTAAACGCATTATCAACGTAAACGCTCTGAGTTAAGTAAACCAAAACTGAGTTTAAAACGGACATGAAAAACACCTCAACTAACCCAACAGTAAGTATTTTGTAAACACGCTCGTACTTAGTAGCTTTAATATTCGTCTCAATTACATACCCGAGAACTTCACCGGCAGCTGAATTTGTTGCCTAGCACAAATCAACGAAGAGCAGCATAACGTAAAATACGATGCACGAAATTTCCGTAAACTCAGTTGATGCAAAAGTCCAGTTAAACAATACCACAACTGTCAACGTGTTCATCAGATGTAAATAAATCACGGGCCAAATGTGAATCGGCAACTATTTTACAAACTAACAGATTATCTACGACCGCATTGGAACCAGCCTCGACGGTTAAATACGTAACGTATACCGTGATTTTTTGCTTACATACGAAGCAAACGGAACTATCTGCGAGACACTACTCGAAAGGATGTCTATAAGCGCAATAGATGTTAATACCGTTTTTTCTGACATCGATGTTTGCTTTTCACTATTTAATAAGAAAAACATATAAGTGCACAACAATTACAAAGTACTTTTGACTAAACTAAATTTAGCTCCATCAATAATATTCTTTTCTATTGAAAGACACTCTTTTAACAAAGTAGAAAGTCCACTTGATATGATGGCCCCAAAGATATATATTTAATAAAATGCTATTACAGATGAATTTGTTGTGTAATAAGCTAATATTTTTGTAGCTAAAACGCCTGTTGGTATACACACTATTAAGTACATAACCAAAAAGAACAGCCACATGTACGCAACATATACATTCGCAGCAGTTATTTATTTCATACCCAAATGCCCTAAAATATACGGACGCATAGAATTAGTGATTATTTCAGCATAAGCTTTGGATAAAAAATTAATAATCGGATAACATGCACATACGACTGATGTTGTACTGTACCCCATGTAAAAGTTAATTAAGTGAATTAGTACTAATTACGATATTGGATAAATTAATCTATCTGCAACATGCATCAGAATATATTTGGGAACTAGAACCGGAACAGGTTCTATCAGTGCATTAAATTCAAAATTGTCTTCGAATGACTATGATGAAAGCGCAGACGACATTGAGTTAGAACGTACAGACATTTGTGAAGTGAAAACTTAATCTACAGTAATTATACATAATATTATTATTTAATCATTAGATTAGATTTATATTTTTACACCACAAAAATGAGATTAAAATGAGATTTGATTGAAAACTGAAATTCATGAATTTTGAAAATTTCTTGTATAATCTAATAACATACATATTATTTCTTATTATATTTTGAAAGCAATAATAAGCAATTATAAGGTATTTAGATATTAGCTATTTATATGCGAATACATTATATAAATACTGCGCGCGACACAGACATAAAACGTCCATACAAAGATTAAAATAATAAACTAGACGATAATTGGTATAAGTATAAATAACAAAAGTTAATTCTTATATTTTCATTCGACAAACTATGCCTACTGTAGTTCTGTCTGTGTTTTTAACTGCTCCATATATCCACTCAAATTTCTTCAAATAATAATGCATCCAAATAGTGTGTCACTCTATTTTCATAAACAAACCCTTAAAATCCTCCAAAAATTAAAGACCGAACTCTTCCCTCAAATTCCGCGGAACGATATTCGCGGCCAGATAGTGAACCGCTCCCATTTTCTGCGCCCAAATTCCGCACTCTTTAACGCAGCTCAAGCTAACAACGCACTTTGGAGTGAAAACGGGCTCAAGGGGTTAATCGTCCACCGGCCACGAACTGGGCACATCAACTGAAATAACGTGTTTGGAGTGGAATATTGAAATAATTTGGTTGTAAGGGGGCTTGACCTGGCCGGAGACGAAGCTGAAGCCGAAAATGCAGTCGATTATTATTTCAGCTGAATTTATAATATCAATACTAGAAGAGAATTAAATGGAATAGAGCTCGAGCTGCTTAATGAGAGTGTTGAAGCGAGTTCGAGCACATTGAACTGAGATTTGAACTGAGGGTATACCGAGAACCACAAGCCAGCGCGCGATCACCAGACCGTCACCGCCATTGTTGCCTGGACCGCAGACCACACAAATATTTTTATCAAGCTAGTTACTGGCCTTCAAATAATCAAAAATAGCTAGAGCAGCTGCCTAACCTGCCAACTCCATTAGTACTTCCAGAGAAAAATGCTCAAATAACTTTTAGTCAAGCAACTACGCCTGCTTGGCTGTGATTGACTACATTTGAAGTGGAAAAATAAATATAATGTAAATTATTTGCATAAAAACGCATACACCATATATCTACCTTAATATCATTCATATTGGGCTAATAATTCAAATTTTAGCAGAAAGTTAAAAACAGAAATATCAGATTTAACTATATTTAAAACAATTATTAGTTAAACCTTATTTATATAGTATATTTTGTATTTCCACTTCACATGCGTCCAACATTCATACAATCACAATTCATCGATTTTTTGATTAGTTTTTTACAGTATATTTAAAATCAATCTAAAAATATAGATATCAACACGTGTGAGATTACTAAATTGTTTGGAGCTAATTAGATAAATTTAAACTTATTACTATCAAAAATTATGAATACTGGAATGGAATAATCAGTGATAGAAGCTGCATTAGTTCTTTTCTTTAGAATATTATCTATTTATGGATTAAATAGCTTAAACACATTTAACTGTCATAAGTTAATTACAACATCATTGATACTTGCAAATATAGAATTTGAAGATGAGACATATTAATTAATAAGATGGTAATAAAATTTTACTAATAATAGTTGGACCATATCGTAAATGTAATTTATGGTTTATGAAATGTTAACAACTTTGCACTATAATATAATTGTAGAATAAAATGAGATTGATCGTTTATGGTAATTTGTATTGCTCCCCTTTTATAACCATACTTTGTAATAAAGTGATATAGAAAAATATATTTCAGAATAACGATAGTTATTAGAAATATAGGACTGATTAGCTTTATTTAAATAATATTGTATTATAATCAAGAACTTAGATGTTAAAAGCAATAGAACAGAATTATTAGACTTAAGAAATTTAATGTACAAGTAGGCAGTAGTTTTTGTAATATTTTGTATTTTCTCGTTTACATATTCATTAGTTCATTTTTCTATCAATATACGCTACTCATTATAGAATTCTATAAAGTTCTGAACCTATTCTATCTTGAGTCATGTTATTTCTATCTTCATGTAATTAATTGAACAACTGTTTTAGTAAGTATGCGGTAGAAGATTAATTGAGTTGAGAGGTTTATTTTATGTTATTAATTTTGTTGAAACGAAATAATGTTAAGCTTGTCAGTATTTCCACTTCGCACCTAACAAAAATAATGCCAACAATGAATGAAAGCATCTATGAAACCCATACATAATTATTTACTCCATAATTCTACAATAACATTAAAACTTTGACTGAAGTAAGAAAAATGTAGAAATATGGAGGGCATTCTAGATTAACTAAATCAGAATTCGATAAATACTTAATGATACTATTTACAATGATGATATCAGGTAAAGAGCGAGGATCTGTCTAAGATAATTGGTCTAAGAACACTAAAATACGCAATTAGTTTATAGCTGATGAAGTTGGAATGTCTTGCAGAGAATGGGAGGAAATACATTCGAATGTCTGTTATGGTCATATTAAATTGTTATTAGATTAACCTGAAGAAGAAATCGATACAAATTTAGACGGTATAGAATCTGATGAAGAAGAATCTGAAAATTCTGACTATGAATATGACGAAGATGATCTAGAAGAACTAAATAAAATATTTAATGATCATGAAGAAGAAGTTTTGAGCTAAAATAAACCAAAAGAAACCAAAGTTCGAAATTCTGTATCAAGAGTTTAAGATTTTATGTTACAGTTACAAAGCAAGTTTCGAGACATATATACAAAATATCCAGATTATTTTCTGGGTAAAAACCTTGTAATAGATGAATAACTTATCAAATTTGCAGGTAGAATATTCTTTTTATAGTATAATCCTGCTAAACCAGCAAAAAGAGGTATACTTGTAAGAGCTTGTGTGGATACATTTACTAATTTTATATTATCAATGGATTTATACGCAGCTTCGTAAACAGTACCTAAAGGTGAAACAAAAACTCTTGATGTTATTAAAAGACTTATTGATTTTCCAAAATAGCCTAACTGCACACTATTCTGTGATAATTATTATGGTACAATTGACGTAGTTGAGTATATTAAATCAATAGGGCTTGAATATGTTGGAACTTTTAGACCAAGTCGACTTGGTAAAGAATTATCATAAAATTTAGAGAAGTTGTAATTGAATTAAGTTGTTTAATATCCTGTGTTTAAAGAAGTAAAACTAAAGAAAACGACTAAATAAGTTCTAGTTAAAGATGTAAACGTCCTTTAATGGTAATGCAAAAAGTAGAAAACTTTAACCATGATATATACAAAATCAAAATTTGTGAAATAACCCTGTTAAATGTAAGAATTTGTAAGTTCTCGTGGTATTCCCAGAGAACAACCTGAAATAGTTCGTTACTACAATAATAATTATAAAGGAGTTGATTACGTAGACCAACTTACAAAAAATATTAAGTTTCCAGGACGATGTACTCGTTGGACCACAAGGATGTTTATTTATTTTATGTAAGTAATATTAGTTAATGGGTTTTCTTTGATGAAATTATTGCAGCCAGAATATAAAGAAATTAAAATAACGGATTATGTTGAAAGCATAATTGATTAAATGAAAATAAATCTAACAAAATATGAAATTAAAGCTACACCACGAAAAATTGAAGGTTGTAACCAACCAGTAGTAAGCCCAATTAAAGGACCAGTAATAGAAGCATATAAACACTATCATGTATATACAAAAGTAAGTGCGTAATGTGTCGGCTGCAAATAATGTAATAGCAGATATGTGTGTTCGTGCAAAGGATATCATTTGTGTCCAGAGTGTTATAAAACGCATATTAGTGAATAAAATGACATAAGAGGGTACACACACATTTATAAAAAATGAATAAAGTGATTTAAAATACGAATAATATGTTTTAATATATATTGAACACAAAAATAGTAATTTACCTATTAAATGGTTGAAGTCGTTTTCGAGAATTTTGTTAATTATTTGCGAAGTGGAAATACTGACAAGCTTAACATTATTTCGTTTCAACAAAATTAATAACATAAAATAAACCTCTCAACTCAATTAATCTTCTACCGCATACTTACTAAAACAGTTGTTCAATTAAGAGTTGAGAAATTATCAAAAATGTATTAATCTAAGTTTGTTAGTGTTGATAATATATTAATGCAAATAGTACCGTTCAGTAAATATCCTTGTGCACAAATACATTCATAGTCATTGAAAATAAATGGATAAACACAATATTTTGTTTTGTTTACATTGTTAAAATAGCTGTTGACCAAATCTATCTGACACAAACCATAAACAGGCGTGTATTATCCACAAATATTTTCGCAAGAATATACAGGTTATTCAGTAAGACTAACAAGACAATCATCACCACTGTTAATTAAATATTAAATATTTGTACATATATTCATTTTTGAAATATTAATAGTTATCATAAGTGACTCATTAATATCATTAACTAAATTGCTACTTAAGCTGTTTTCTTTAAAATTATATCCTGTCATATCTAAATCTGTTAATATTAATAACAACGACTCTTACACTTGAATAACTATACCACTACACAATTAACCACTAAATCTAAACTATAATTACACATTTATTAAAGATATGTTATCATTGGTTGCTTACATTATACTTGAAATAGATTATCCATTTGCTACAAATGATAACGATGAATTAGTAATTTATACGTTACATTAGTAACAAATTAATGAACCATATACGATTTACAATTGGATGGTGATATTAATATTAGAGTTATATATAGTTTAATCTATACTGTTGATACCAAATACAGCAAATTTTTACACTTAATTTATATTAACTTCAATAGAAGAATCAGTTACAACTTCATTAAAGATAAATATACTACTGGATTGTTAAGAAATAATTAGACTGTTGTTTACAGTTACTTTACTTATCTATTTACTTTTTTTACAAAATGTAAACTCATTATTATCAATTAAGATATTATTACTACAAACATTATTTAGTTTTTTAACTTATTTATACAAAATAATAGAACACAACATTATATTAATAAATGAAAATAAAAGATCACCAGTAAAGTGAATATATAATTAAGCTAGCCTTATATAACGGCTATAGTTGAAGAAACCGACTTTCATTAATTCAGTGTATGATAATAACCAACAACGTAAAACTAATGTTATAGCGAATAAATTAACTAATAATATTCTTCAAATTACAAATGAAAGTGAGTGAGATATATATATACCACAAATAGTAGCTAGTTATATAAATGATGTTAAATCACATACATTATATCATACTGAATACTTTAAAGTTGTGTATAAATAGAAATAAATTAAACTTAGATTGGAAAGATAGATGAAAGAATGTCTATAGTATATAAATAACCTTTTTTGAAATATGCAATTTCAAATCTATGGCTATTGAGCATTAAGTAATATAATTTATTGAAGATTTTTACGTATTTTAAAGATGAAATAATTATTGCAACATAAGTTATATTAAATAATTTCAATCAACAATATAATCTAATAGATTCTCTATTAGATTGTCTCTGTTTAATTAATAATATATACAAGTCTTCTTTTGTACAGGGAACTATAAGTTCACGCGAATGATTATTAGTTTTAGATTAACCTATGTAAGTCGGGCACCTCCGCAGCCAAAGCAACCAATGACTCGGGACAAGCATCAAGGCGCGTAATGCGGCTGCTAAGTGCAATCTGATCTTTACGAGAATCTGTATGGGTCATATCATCTGGGACATACCATCAGCGTTTCTATGGAAGCAATGGAGCCGACCTGATCTTTAATATCAGCTTAGTACTTTGAACCGTGGGAGTTTACGGTCCGCAACCGATTTAGCCATCTCAGGAATTGAGATACTGCAAAGAACAAGAAGCACAACCAAATGAATACATCACCGATCACACAGGTCTCTTCAGCTCGGATTTTTATATACTCCTATATAAATCTATTAGTATTTCATTATTGATATGATATGACATGTATGATTTTCTATATAATTTTGAAATATTGTATTAAACACATTTCCTCACATCAGTTAGACAAAATTAACAAGCCCAGAAAAGGCATATTTCAGTCTCTAATTTTTAATCAGGTTGAAAAATAATCGTTACAATTAGGAATTGCAGATTAAAATAATCACATCTCATTAGGAATACTACGTTCTACTCTCTCATTATAATTAATTTGATAAATAATTAACAAAAAATCACAAATACTTTAGAATGGCGTTTTGCGTTTCTTGGGCGTCTTTAACAACTTTGGGGAACCGTTCGATTCCCGGTTCGTTCAGAATTTGTTGAATAAGTTACACCGCTTCTTTCAGTTCGTTTTAGTTCAGAAGTGTTTGAATTTGTTCTTTTAATTTATAATAGTAGCTGTAAACGATCAGTTACCGAATCTTCTTCGTCTGGATTTGATTTATTACGTTAATTTGCTTTTAAATGTTAAAATTGAACTAAAACAGATTAAAATAAAGGTCGGGATCGGCGATTAGCAGCTACAGAACAAAATCCTAGACTATCGGCGAATATTACAGTTGCTTGAGGTAAGCTGTTGAATGAGTAGCTTTTATTTACCGCAAAATATTTTACTAATGAATCGTTTGATACAACGGACTCTGTGTATTCTCAATTAACTGCAAATCAGTCTGTGAAGACAGGATTTTAAGCTTCTCCGAAAACTACAAAATCTATGACGTCACCAAACGCTATTTTTATTCCTCCGACATATTATTCAAAATAAAATCAATCTCCTGCTACAACTGCTTCGCACTGTATAACTGATTTGAAAACAGAAATGTTTGCTGCGATTTATAATTACTCAAAACGATGCTATCTATGCTTGTGTTTGCAGACTCAATGTAATTAAAATATGAAGTTAAATACTACTCGATTATTGCTACGAAACTGGACTTGTATTGAGCAAATACAATCTTTGGAATAAATAATTGTGATTGAATTGACAAAGCCAATAATTATTGTGGCGTTTCAAATTATTAAATCTTATTCTAAGTTGTAGACTCGCACAATACAAACTAGCTGCTAAATGTTTCATGCTGTTATTTCTACTAAGTCTCTAATTTTGTACTCAACTTTTGCATTTGTTTCCAACATATCATTATCAATTTAAACAGTTATTCCGCTGTTATAAAATCATTTTTAGAAACCGAAACTTTAAATTGAAGTATATATTCTTAATATTTAGTTTCTGCCAGGTTAGGTTATGAGATAACTAATTTTTCCAGTGCAATATCATTAAGAGGAAATCTTTTAAGTATTACATCAAGTATATCTGTTGAAAAATGTTTTGTGTATAATTCCAACAGCTTTCGATACCCAGATAAAGAGAAATCTGATGCAATCAACTGTGAGCTTATCAATTCTTCTGCTTCCTGATGTAGATTATTTAAAATCAATTCATTAGCTAATTTAATCAAAGTAAAATTATTTCTATTGTATTAGTATCTCGCTCTTATATCTTCTATTGTTGTGTTCTTTTTCATTTGTGAAGTGACAAATTAATATTATCAATATTATATAATCTAGTATCACTTATTTATCATACAAAATCAAAATCGTCAAAATCTCCATCCTTTTTCGGCTTATTGTTGTTATTTTCTGTATTCTTCGAGTTTGATATGAAGTCAAAATTAAAATCGTCTTTAGTCTCAGTTTTTTGTTATTTGGGTTATGTCGAAGTAACAAAATCAAAATCAAAGTCGTTATTTACTTTAGGCTTTTCTGCTTCTTTATCATTTGTTTTTATTGTTTCTGGGTTGGGATCAAAACCAAAATCGAAATCATCTTTCTTTTCCATAGGTTTAGAACTTGATTCTTTTTCAATTGTATTATTTGCAATTATTTTTTCTTCAATTTTTTCTTTTGGAGCGCTAAATCCAAAGTCAAAATCGTCTTTTTATGGAACAGTTGCATCCTTCAATTCAGCTTTTGCCTTATTTTCATCATGATTTACAAATCCGAAATCCATTTACGGTTCAACGTTAAGTGATTTAGCTTCATTGACAGGTTTTGTTTCAATAATTGGATCCTATGCAATTTATTTGGTGGGTTCATCAAATCCAAAATCAAAATCATCTTTTTGTTCAGGTTTTACTGGTTGTGCTTCTTGTTTTGGTTTAGTTTCTGGTTATTATACTTGTTTCACCGGTTCCATAAAACCAAAGTCGAAATCATCCTTTGGTGTTTCTTTTGCCTTCACGCTTGTATCGAATTCAAAGTTAGGTTCTTTTGTTTGTATTGGTTCTTAAACTGGTTGTGCTGGTTTAGCTTTTTCTTCGCTTTCTTCACTGTCGAATCCATCATCAAAATCGTCTTCATCTTTTGGCTCTTCTTTGGGTGGTTCTGGTTTTGCTTCAACTTTTGTAACTTTTTCTTGCTCTTTTTCACTTTGTTTTGTTTCTTCGGTTCCAAATCCGAATTCTTCTTTCGGTTCTTCTTTCTCTTCGCTGTCGAATCCATCGTCGAAATCGTCAGGCTCATCGGCTGTTATTTCTTTTTTCGGTTCGATTTTCGGCTCGGATTCTTTTTTGGGCTCAATTTTTATTTCTGGTTATTTTTTCTCTTCTGGTTCAGATTCATCGAATCCGTCATCGAAGTCGTTTTCTGGTACCGATTTTTAAGCGAATCCGAATTCCTCTTCTCTTTACTTTGGTGGAGCGGAGGTAATGGTTATTTCTGGTTAAGGTGAGTTATCGAAGTCCTCATCAATGTCTTCCACTTCCTGAACCTTCGTGTTTTAACTGAGAACGAGAACCTGAGGAACTTTGTGCTCAGAGCTCTCGTCGAATTCGTCTTCGATGTCTTCAATATTCGGGGGTTGAACTTTTACAGGTGAGTGCTCAATTACTTTTATTTGGCTTAGTTTCTGAGGGAGTGGGCTCTTTATTGAGCTCACGATAGGGATTTTGGTTTCTATTTTGGTCTCGTTTATCTTTCGCGCTTGCTTCAAAGCTAGGGGTGTGCGCTAGTTCCGCGATTTGTCAAAATAGCTCTGTGATACTGTTGGCTACGATTTCTTTGGTCTTTTTGGCTCGAAGTACTTTTACAGGCCTGAAAATGGGTTGTTATGACTCTAGTCCATGTGCTTTATTTCCTCGAGCTGGCCCTGCCTAATTTTCTCCAAAAGCGCATCATTTTGCATTATCTCGCGCTTAAGACGATCTGGATTCAAAGGCTACTGCACCTCCTGATCTATAAAATATTTTAACAAATCGCTTTCTTCTTTGTCAGCTTTAATTTGTGAATTCATATACTGTAGTAACGCACTGTCATCCGTGATGTATTCACTAATTTTTTACGCATCCAGATATAATTCTTTCCCTTTATGAAGTAAAACTAACGTATCGTTAGCACACCCTTACATAATAGTCTAGTTTTAGACTTTCTCGCGTTCAGTAATCATTTACATTTCTTTTTACTATTCATTAAGAATTTCCAAACATATCCATCCTAAATGGGGATTATTTAAATCAGTTTACTGCGATAATAACTATCTATATTTCTTTTATCGCTCTTATACGTGTAGTATAGCTTGATATCTTTTATTTGTTGGAGGGTTTGACGATATCAACTATAGCATTGGCGACAATTTTAGTTTAGAATGCGCACTTGTTTTGCTCATTGAAGTGAAACGTTTCTAAGTTTAAATTAAATCGATAAAATATATACGTTATCTTAAAATATTACATTATTCTATTTTGGAAATCTTTAATGTAATTCCAAATGATGAATATACACATCTATATCTGTTGTTTTATACATATTAATGATGTTAATGTATTCAATATGAATGTGAACCTGTTATCTCGATAATATGTACTCCGACGTATAATTATTTCAACGTAAGAGATGTATTGTTCTAATTGAGTGAATATATGATTAAATATTATAATATTGGACATATTTTCTAATATTCCACTTTAATTATGTTGATAGTATAATATGTATTACTGCATATCGACTGCCTTTAAGATTCTAGTTTAGAAGCAACACAATCCTTTATTAGAGTAAATATGAACAGCGTTGAATCGTGCCCGGATGAACCGTTTGATGCTAAATTAGTGGCAAGAGAAAGAAATGGAAACGTGTGGGTATTCTAAAAGAAAATAGATAAAACCAAGCCATCTAGCGGTGCGTTTATGTGCGAGCACTTTTTAGGTGATAAAGATATTTGTGATATGGAGAAGATGGAGATTTATGACGCAGATGTTTATGTCAAAGGACAGGATTCTGAGTTTTACTCATCTAGATCTAATATACCGCATCCTCCTGTTGATGAAGAAGATCTGATAAATGATGAATTGTGAAACGTCATTTTGCGTCATGTAACATTTCTTTAAAATATAAACTAAATACGAAATAGATAACAAAAATAAAACGGGGATTACATGTTCATAAATAAAAGCTTCATATTTCACCAAATTTATATTATTCTATCACTTACCAGTACCATCTTTTGATTCACTTTATTCATTCGATTTTACATATTTAAACCCTCATTTAATTCGTGATAGTACAGAGGGAGTTCTGTGCTTAATTATTTCCTTTTTAATAACTGGTTTGTTTCTGATGTTATTTATTAGCGCGTCGTTCAAATCAACCTGTTGAATGAGTTTTGCTATTTTCAAGTTCCGTTCGAGGCCGTTGTCGTGGTACAATTGAGTTTGCTCGTCCAGGAACTTCTGGTAGTTCCCGAGAATTACATTCGAGAGCTCGAACGAGTCCACTTGAATGAGTCTCCTTCCTCTGATGAGAATCACCTTTTCGTTCACTGAGCGATTGTTAATCACACGCTACGGATGCTCACCCTTTAAAAGGAGAATCTCCTTCTATTGCTCATTCAAAACTTCAACCAGAATAGTATCTACAAACGGGCTACGCTATTGCTGCTGATCTGTAAGAAGCTGCTTATAACGAATTTAACGGTCCTAAATTTATCGGAGAAGAGCCTAGCGCACTTAACTGTTTTGCATAATTGAAGTGGAACTATTACAAAGATGATCATAATTTGAATAAGTAATGGTTTAGAGGAATCTTATTCTATGATATCTTTAGTATTTTATAGTAGCCTTTTCAAGTATAATATCTATGACAAATAACGTCATGATAAACTATACTACATAAATATAACCAATATATCAACAACATCATTATGTATATATTATAAGAAGATATAACTGAGATCACTTATAATAGGAATCCTTAAACATAAACTTGACACCTTTTGATTTGTAGAAGTCTATCAAGTCTTAAACCTAAAATTATGTTTACTTAATTAACTGAAGTAATCCACTTAATATACTAAAATCATAGTTATCAGTTTAAGAAAAGTCAAACATGTTCAAAACTTACACTTACTTAACACTTTTATTCTAAGCTTATTTAAGACGAGATTCTACTGTATTGAAATCTGTAAGACATGTGGTTATAATAAAGTCGTAATCTGATTAAAAGGTTTAACCGTTAATTATTTGTAATGAAACTTCACCTTAAATCGATTCCTTTTATTCAACAAATTAAATTTCTAGATTTTAGCACATTTCATTTAATTTCATTAACTGTGGGAAGCTTTATGGAGGCTGTCCTTGAAAAAATATAGCTATTTTCATTTAAGGAGACACTATGGAGTGTGAAGACAATTAAAACAAATAATATATTTATTTTTCATGTTTTCCACTTTATAGAGAAGAAAATGGGAATATAAGGATTACTTGATCACATTGAGGGTTAATAAACTCACATTGATAATATACGTGGTAAATCTGTTGCTATTGACGGCCACTGTTTATTACATAAAACGGCATATAGATTTGCTGAAGAATATGTCATTAATGGACTTACGGCTAATATATCAAAAGCAGTTGCATAAATTGTCCTAGATTTCATACAAATTTCATCACATACCATATTAATTTTTGACGGAGGTTATTTACCATCAAAATAAGCAACTAATCAAGAAAGAAATGTATAAAGATAAGAAGCGTTAGACAAGGCTAAAAACGAGTCAGATTTTATGTTAAAAAGAAAATATTTATAATAGGCTATAGGATTCCCAAGATAGGTTGTTGAATAAATTGCTGCTTAGGTAATAAATATTCTCAAATTTCACTAAAATTTTTATTGCTTTTTGTCTCCTTATGAAGCTGATCCATAACTAATATCCCTTTAACGATGTGGCTTAGCTGATATAATCGTTACTTTAGATTCAGATTTACTACTTTATGGACCTTCAAATGTTATGTTTCGTTATGATGGAGTTAGTAAAACTGGATTTTTAGTTTCAAGTGCTTAAATTTATGAAAAAACTTTCAAAAATATTCAAAACTCTTATGAATTAAGAAAGATATGTATATTATCTGGTTGCGATTATGTTGATTCATTAAAAGGAGTTGGTTTAATCGTTGCTTAGAAATAATTAATGGGATAAAAGCAGATTGTGCAATGCTGTTAAACATTATTGATGTCTAAACAGAATCCTTACGATTCTGATAATATATACGTTTAGAACGTACTTAACGCACTTTATACATTCAATTATAACTTAGTATTTGATGTATCTACACTAACATGTAATAATTTACAGACAATTACTAACGATTAAGTTTTAGATAAGTATTTTAATAAAAAATTAGGAATAAAACTAAGCAATGAAGAAGTTATTAATGTTTCATGCCCATAAGAATTTATGGTAAATTCTGTAAATAAATTAAATAAGATTTGCAAACTACAATTGACCCAATAATATTAAATTGTTGATGAAGAAATGATTGATCTATACAGAATAAAAGAGAATTTGGTTGGCTAATATACATTGTAACCAACATCAACATAGTAACAATTATCAGAAGTTAGTCCGTGGTTTAAGAGTATTAAATAATCGTGTATTCGGGAATGATTGAGTTATATTTGTAGATTTCATAATTCTATTTAAATACTGGCTTTCATTTTATTGTATTTATCTTTGATTTATATAAATTCTTAGTAAGTTGCAAACTTAATCATATCTAAAAACTCTGTTTCGACTTGAATGGCTTCTCTAATTGAATCTATGTTGAACTTAGATCTCTTCTAACTTAATATTGTATTTTATAATAAATTCAAATATAAATTTGAGTGTTCAACTTATTGATTAATAATTGCCTGGTCACGGTCTGTGCTTGCAATATACATAACATATTTTTAAAAAGTATAAAGTTTGCTTTCAATTTCATCTGCTCTATTGATCAATAATTTTTTATATTCATTAGCTTATTAGAATTATTCGATAACAAAATGAAATTGTTCTAAATATTTTGATTTAATTACTTTCTGTTGTTCTAATAGGGTATTTAAACGTTTAAATACGTTTTTACAATTTTTTAACAAAGAATATAATGGTATCGCTATATATCTTGGATCTGAATTCGTTTCCTAATTTTTTATTGAATCTTCTAATTTTTAATAATATTATTCAAGTTAAAAATATAGATCTGCTTCAGAAGTATCATCTTCTATTTGATGAATTTGAATTTTTAATGGTTTTTTATGAATTTGACGATCGATTTCTGTTAAATTATCATAATCGTGAAGTTATTGCTCAATTTTCTTAATTTTTGCTAGTTCTTGTTGTTATCTATTTAATTTCGAAAAATCTTGTGAATTACTAAGTTAGGGTGAAAATGATAAATTACGATCTATTTTCACGCTGCTTTTCTTTTGTTTAGGGGTATGTAATATTTTATCATCACTATAATTAGTATTAGGTTGTTTATGATTAATAACTTATTTAATCTCTTATTTGTTAGGTTCAATTTATATTGAGATTTCTTTATTATGTTTTTAGCATTTTTCTCTGTGTTTGAAGCTTTTTGATCTTTTAGCAACAACACGCTATTCAATTTTATGAATAGATTACGATTTTTAAATTTAAGGTGTATTTTATGATAGTTTTAGTTTATTTTGATCTGGAAGTTCTGTTTTCGCCGTTTTTAGTTTTCTATATACTTTAATGCCTTTAGATTTTCCTTATATAATATTTTACGCGGATTCTGTAATATTTTCTTTAATTTTTGGCTACATTTCTTTCTCCGTTTTATGTGGCTCTTTTGTTTTTTATTATTACACTTTCTTTATTATTGGTTCTTAAATGCATTCTTCTTTAACTACCTGTTCTTTCTTAGGTTCCTTTTGAGCTGTATTTGTTTCTTTTTATTTTATTTTCATTTATTTCGTTATATTTACTTCTGGTTATTCGTTAATATTATTTTTCACTTGCCTATTAATCTTTTTTGTGACGCTTTTAACGGTTTCTATTTATATTTCGATTTTATGGTTGATTTGGCTTTATGATTGAGTTTATTTGATATTTAAGTATTTAACGTCCGTTTATTTGAAGTTTGACATTTCTATATTCTGGTTATCGTTTAAAATAGATTTATATTCAGTTTGAAATTGAATTTGCGTTTTAAAGCCGTTTTTGGATTCTGTACTTAACAAAATCTGTTTATTTTTTGTATCTTGTTATTTAAAGATTAATTTAATGATTTTTTTTGTTTTAACAGGGACTTTCTTTTCTGGTTCGTCAATCTTTGTTTCAACTTTCGATCGTTGTTGTGTTTAGCTGCTTTGAAGAGTGCTTAAATTTTACTATACGAATTGTTATTCAATCTTTTTGTTGATCACACTTATTTCGTCCTTAGATGATACTTGTGTATTATCTCTAATTTACTTTTACACACTTTTTTGTTACAGCTTGTTTGTGTTCAAAATATGCTGAATATCATAAGATGGTATTATTTAGTCATTGAGTGTGCTTTAAATATTAGTTACCCCTTAAATTTTCGACAAAAACATTAACGCCATTTACTTTTATTATGTTTACTACTGAACCAATGCATCTAGCTGCTTTTAAGACAGCAAACTTCCACGTATGTTGTCAATTTGTAACTAAACCTTCACTTTCAAACCGTATTAATTTGTAAGCGAAATTTCTGATTTTGAATTTAATATTTCTGATAATTTACAGGATCCTTTTAAACTATCTGATATATTTTTTATTTATTCTGATATTAGTTAGAAATCTCCTCCAACTTTTTACTCTTAATTCATCGCTTTTGTCAGAACATCTAATAATTATTCTAATTATTCCAGTTCTAACTTGCTGAATTTCTATTTATTACTTTATTGCAAATATTTATCAAGAAATTACTAATGTTAATCCTTACTGCTTTACTATATTTTTTATTTAGCTTTCATACTAGGAGTGGTAATGTATAAATACAATATATTATATACTTTAATCAAATATCATATTCACTTTTCTTTTTCTACAAAGAAATATTTTCAATATTTTACACAGTTTAAATTATTTCAGCACAGCTTTAGGCCATATCACAAAAATTCATGTAACACATTACGTCTTTTAAAGGAATATGCTCTTTTTTGCCCCATCTTTAAATTACTTGTTTCGCTTATTTTTTATAACTGGCTAATATTGTTTTATTTTCATATTTAGGTACTTCTTTAATGTTAATTTTAATATCTTGTTCAGGAATTTATGAATCATTGTATGATGCGTCAACTGCACTTCTATTACTTAGTGCAGGTAAATGACCTAACTCTGGCGAAGATGGATCTGACGTATAGTGGATATTTCGTGCCTTTTGTCGTATTTCGTAGTATTTTTTAGTTTAGTGATCAGTTGCGAGATTGGGTTATTGTGATAATGATGATTTATGTTTAGGCGTAAATACTGGAAGGTAAACTAAATCATCGGCATCCATACTCCCACTTTCTCTAAATTTTTGTAGATTGTTTTTAATTTTGTTCACAAATTATTAGCTTGAATTGATAGGATTTGAATAACTTTTTAATTTGAATTACATTCTGGGAGCGGACAATATATGTTATATAAATATATGTTAAAAAAGATCTTATAAATTGAATAGTAAATTAAATATATTTGTAAATAATTATTAATGGCAGTATATAGTGGCAGTATACACAACGAATAGTTGTGTGGTTAATGTTTACAACTCTCATACACACAACTCATACACACAACTCTCATACATAATATTAGTTATTACTGCTTTGAAGTGACTAATCTATATTTCATTCGATTGATTCTGAGAATTCGAGTTATTCTCTTCTCCGTTCTAGGTCTATTCCGAGCCATTCCATCCATTTTGTTTCTCCGTTGAGGATTCTTTCTTGGAATTGGCTTTGTTCGTATTTCAGCCGCCACATACCAGTGTAAACTTTGTATTGTCCTTTGAGTTCGACTAGGTAGACTATTTGGTCGTATGCATTGAATATGAGGTATTCTTCGTTTTGATACGCCAGCAGGGTGAGTGGCACTTCCAATTTTGGGCTCACTTCGGTCCATTCCAGTTAATTCCCTTATTGTTGTATTGTGTTTATTTGTCCATTTTTGGTGTTGATTAAATAATTTGGCGCTTAAAATTATAGTTCGTAGTACCTCAGTGGTAGTCCTTTAATATTAAAGAAACTGCATTTGGAAATTCCCTCTTCGTTGACGGTCCATAAATCGAGTCCGAGTGCGTAGAAAGTTCCCTAAAAGTGAATTATCGAGTGCAGATTCACACTAGTTTTGAATAGTGATATGATTCTGTGCTTCTTGAACTTAAAAACGAATCCGTTGCTGAGCCCGAGCCCGAATTCGGGCCCGAGTGCGAATTATTCAGATAGTGGGGCGGAGGAGGTGAAAACGAAGTCGTTCGGGACCGTTTTCGCGATTTAAAGGGACGAATTCAAAACATAAGACGTTTTGTTCCCGTAACAGTAGAAATTGTTGTCCGTTCTGTGCAAGAAAATGCAGTGGCTAAATGGTGGTTTCATTGGAGCGGTAACAAATTAGTTTGTGATTTTCGAGTATTTAAATGAATTAAATTATTTTGGACCACATTACCTCGAATTGAGACACCTTTGAAGTTAACAACTGGTATTGTTCATAACTTTATTAAGTTGAAAATATATGGAGAAAAGATAATTCCACTTTAAATTAATGAGATAGATTAATATGATCTTAAAATCAGCTGTTAAAGATTAAATCAACACTTGTAGCGACACATAAAATTAGTATATTTCAGATTAAATTAGTCAATAAGTTATAAATATTTCACTCTAAACAATTCTTGATTAAAATAATAATTAAATTGCAATTTTAGAGAAAGATTTGCCTAAATTTATAAAATATTATCAAAATTGTACTGCAAACACCCCTTGTTTTACTAACAACATATATGTTATGTAAAAACTTTTCATTTAATGTTGTGTAGATTACCACAAATATGGTCTTAATACAAATATTGTCACTGAACTTTTAATGAATGCAATCTAATCAGTTAAAAAAGATTACTTGGATAAAAGTTCAACTAAATAATCAAAATTAAATATATGTGAATAAATAAATAAATTGTTTCACATTTTAAAGTCATTTTCATATTTTAACGGAAACATAAAGTTATCAGATAACATTATTGACTTGTGCATTAACGGAAACTGGACAGATGATACAATAGAACTTTAGAACTTTAGAAAACTTTTGTTAGGTTGGAAACTTGATTAATTGTGAAAAATAGAACTAAGCATCTAATTATATACATAGAATCGGATTAAATGGTTTAGACCTTCATACGTGGGCATATAATTTAATTGCAGAAAAACATGGATATCCAGAAATTCAATTTAATTTAGAATACTTAAACAAGTCATATTTTTAACACGATGAATAATTTATGATCAAATACCATGCTATCATAGATTATGCTATCGCTTTGATAGCCGCATATAATTTAAGAAATGATGAAAGATTCGTTAAACAGATTCCAAATGCTATTTGTGGAATGTATTAAAAACTGTTGCAACAAAAGTTCACATAAAAAATATACTTATCAGACGTTTTGCCGTTTGCTACAACAATTGATTCTCTTTCTACTACAATGAACGATTGTATATACGCAATAGATGACATTATTGTTGATGTTTCCATTAAAGAAGAGAACTTTTTATAAATTTAGAAAATTACTTTGTATTAATACAAAGCTCTTAAAGATATATTTAATATAATTGATAGCAAAATTATTAGAAATAATTATAGTACATATTTCACTGCTTAAAAACGTGCTGTGTTAAAAAAGGCGCTATAAAAACTAAATAGCTTGATTCCATTATTAAAACATAATAATAAATTAGAATTCATTTTGGGCGTACCAACATACTGTTTCAATACAATATATGCGAATTAATACTTTGTAGAACAGTGTTAACAGGATATCAGAGTAACAATCGAATCAATGCTTCGCTCTTGCAATTACTACTTTATCAATAGTGAAAAGGCTTCTTAACATTACACATACCTTCCACTAGAGTTCCAATACTTAGACGATGACTGCAAATTTAGAGAATTACCCGCAAATACCCACAAGATGTTTTACATTCCTACTTTCTAGTAAGTTAGCGATTAAACAGAATATCTTAGAATACCATTTGACCAATCAATAGGATCATATCCTCTGTGTCCGATAAAGTAATATGTTTAATACTATTCAAAAATACTATCAGATGGTTAAAAATAGTAAGTTCTTAATTTCTTTTTTAATTGAACAACTGTTTTAGTAAGTATGCGGTAGAAGATTAATTGAGTTGAGAGGTTTATTTTATGTTATTAATTTTGTTGAAACGAAATAATGTTAAGCTTGTCAGTATTTCCACTTCGCACCTAACAAAAATAATGCCAACAATGAATGAAAGCATCTATGAAACCCATACATAATTATTTACTCCATAATTCTACAATAACATTAAAACTTTGACTGAAGTAAGAAAAATGTAGAAATATGGAGGGCATTCTAGATTAACTAAATCAGAATTCGATAAATACTTAATGATACTATTTACAATGATGATATCAGGTAAAGAGCGAGGATCTGTCTAAGATAATTGGTCTAAGAACACTAAAATACGCAATTAGTTTATAGCTGATGAAGTTGGAATGTCTTGCAGAGAATGGGAGGAAATACATTCGAATGTCTGTTATGGTCATATTAAATTGTTATTAGATTAACCTGAAGAAGAAATCGATACAAATTTAGACGGTATAGAATCTGATGAAGAAGAATCTGAAAATTCTGACTATGAATATGACGAAGATGATCTAGAAGAACTAAATAAAATATTTAATGATCATGAAGAAGAAGTTTTGAGCTAAAATAAACCAAAAGAAACCAAAGTTCGAAATTCTGTATCAAGAGTTTAAGATTTTATGTTACAGTTACAAAGCAAGTTTCGAGACATATATACAAAATATCCAGATTATTTTCTGGGTAAAAACCTTGTAATAGATGAATAACTTATCAAATTTGCAGGTAGAATATTCTTTTTATAGTATAATCCTGCTAAACCAGCAAAAAGAGGTATACTTGTAAGAGCTTGTGTGGATACATTTACTAATTTTATATTATCAATGGATTTATACGCAGCTTCGTAAACAGTACCTAAAGGTGAAACAAAAACTCTTGATGTTATTAAAAGACTTTATTGATTTTCCAAAATAGCCTAACTGCACACTATTCTGTGATAATTATTATGGTACAATTGACGTAGTTGAGTATATTAAATCAATAGGGCTTGAATATGTTGGAACTTTTAGACCAAGTCGACTTGGTAAAGAATTATCATAAAATTTAGAGAAGTTGTAATTGAATTAAGTTGTTTAATATCCTGTGTTTAAAGAAGTAAAACTAAAGAAAACGACTAAATAAGTTCTAGTTAAAGATGTAAACGTCCTTTAATGGTAATGCAAAAAGTAGAAAACTTTAACCATGATATATACAAAATCAAAATTTGTGAAATAACCCTGTTAAATGTAAGAATTTGTAAGTTCTCGTGGTATTCCCAGAGAACAACCTGAAATAGTTCGTTACTACAATAATAATTATAAAGGAGTTGATTACGTAGACCAACTTACAAAAATATTAAGTTTCCAGGACGATGTACTCGTTGGACCACAAGGATGTTTATTTATTTTATGTAAGTAATATTAGTTAATGGGTTTTCTTTGATGAAATTATTGCAGCCAGAATATAAAGAAATTAAAATAACGGATTATGTTGAAAGCATAATTGATTAAATGAAAATAAATCTAACAAAATATGAAATTAAAGCTACACCACGAAAAATTGAAGGTTGTAACCAACCAGTAGTAAGCCCAATTAAAGGACCAGTAATAGAAGCATATAAACACTATCATGTATATACAAAAGTAAGTGCGTAATGTGTCGGCTGCAAATAATGTAATAGCAGATATGTGTGTTCGTGCAAAGGATATCATTTGTGTCCAGAGTGTTATAAAACGCATATTAGTGAATAAAATGACATAAGAGGGTACACACACATTTATAAAAAATGAATAAAGTGATTTAAAATACGAATAATATGTTTTAATATATATTGAACACAAAAATAGTAATTTACCTATTAAATGGTTGAAGTCGTTTTCGAGAATTTTGTTAATTATTTGCGAAGTGGAAATACTGACAAGCTTAACATTATTTCGTTTCAACAAAATTAATAACATAAAATAAACCTCTCAACTCAATTAATCTTCTACCGCATACTTACTAAAACAGTTGTTCA